>RCWM02001027.1:0-166000 GCA_003667255.2 Euschistus heros
TTTCCATAATTTAAAGAAAAAATGCTACTTAAGAATTGTGTATTTGTTATTTATTTTTTATCAACTACAGACGAATTAATAATATTAAAAACTATAGGAAAAATAATCATATATCAAAGTGTTTAAACAACTGGCACTGAAAAGTATTAATAAAAATTATTGTTCATAGTTTGATTTAGAGTAGTAGATAAAAAATTCTATTTGCTATTTATTTTTTACTTTTGCAATACTATTCTTTATTTAACAAATTTATTTTCGAATTTTAATTTTTTTTTTAAATTTATTATAGGTATATGTGATTTTTAAGTTTGTATTCAGAATCGAGAATCGATTTTCAGGTATCGATATAAATATTAAAAAATCTAATAGTTCTAGGATCGACACGTCTTTGATCGTTGTTAATTTTTGAGTTATATTTTTTTAGAATCTTTATATGAATATTTAGTTTATAATAATATGACTTTGAAAAAGTATAATATTATTTCCCTTCTTTTAAAAGCTTGAAAATGATATTTCAGGAATGCTTCCTCTTTCACCGCTACCCGCAAAGGGACAAAAAATTATTTTTCCTTCGAAGGAAAAAGAAAAATGTTATTATTCTGAAAGCTAAATTTTTTTGAGGAGAAGAACCAAAACGAATTATATTTTCATTATAAAAAGTATACATATATGTTTTTAGATAAAAGAAGACCAGTATTCCAATATCTCTACTTATAAAATAAATTAATGTTAAAAATAATGTTTTTAGGAAAAAAATTAAAATTACTTCAATTATTGTTTTGTAGCTATTGGTACAGACATTTCAATCTAAAATCTTCTACAAGTTATAATGGCATTGGTCTAAATTCTAATGAGATCGTGTACTAACAGAAAGCTGAGACCAATATTTGAAATAAGATGTTTTCAGCTGTGCCAGAACATCAGAACTATCTCTAAAGCAACCCTTATTCCATTAGTAAAATTAAGTTCCAAACTCGATCCTTTGAATTATTACAAATATATTAAATTTTGTTGAATATAATTACAGCAGCTTGAAGCGTGCTTTCATTCTTATTATATTAGTTTTTTAGTGATATATTCATAAAATATATTCAAAATAACAAAAATAAAAAAAAAACCTTTAACTTAGAAATACAGAGTAAATTAATTACTTGAAATTTTTGACATCCCGAAACCCAAATTTAAAACCTATTATAAATGTAAATCGAACCTACTATATGCTGAAAATAATATACCATTATTTTTTTTAAAATAATTGTTTAGATTGCATGATTTCCCCTAAATGTTCAGTTAGAAGCTGCTCCTCACTAATTTATTAAAATAAATATGATTCTTCAGAAGGTGGATGACAAAGTGTAATGTAAATCTTCTGTGAACCCCCTCCTCTCATCTGTATTCCTCTATCCATCCCTAGAGCACCAAACCTACAACGTTTTCCATTTTATTTTATTTTTTTTTTTATATTGTTTTATTCTGTTTTACCTTTCTAGAAGCAGGTGGTTGATATATTGCAATTCGATGAATATTGATCACAGGGAGTGTGTACAGTTGGAATCGAAGACGATGTAAATTCTTCGAAAACGCCATTGCGACTCAGGATTCCATTATCAGTAAGGAAAAATAAATAGTAGATAATGATATTTGTGAAATGAGTTCCTTTTTCCTGATTGATATAATTTGAAAAATTTGAAGAAAGTTTTGGCTGCTCAGCGATATCTGAACCGAGATCATTCGATACTCGTAACAATGAACTGTTTGAAATTAAATTAGAACACATAAAAAACACTAAATAGGAACCGTTAGAAACTCCGAAGAAACTTAAACTTCTCCTAGTCTAATATTTTTTAAAAAAGTGTCCTTTTTAGGTCCGCGATCTTAAAACCGTTAAATATTTTAAAACAGTATCCTGGAGGACAACAATGGAGGAAGTTATCCTTCGGATAACTTACAAGAACCGTTAAAACAGCAATCCTTAAGGACGAAAAAGCTAATTCTAATTGTGGATGAAGAGAGTGGCCAAGGATGTCCTTCCTCGGCCTCAAAAAATCGTCAGATCCTGGCAGATCTGTAAAACAGTGTCGACGCATGTCAAAAGCAGAATCAAATTGGCCCGGGCGCGGACATACCGCCTCCATCACCTCCTAACCTCTCCTCAGATATCCCTCAGGCTCAAAATCCAGATCTACAAATCCATCATCCGTCCCACCCTCCTCCACGGTGCTCCACTGCTGCATCACATGTACGCAACGACACTTCGCGCCCTCCAGACTTTCCAGAACTCCGTCCTTCGGCGAATCGTCCGCGGTACCAGCCTACAGAGGGCCAAAAACAGCCGGATCCTCGAGGAGTTGAGGATGCCAACGATACCGGCGTTTATCAGTCGCCGGCACGTCAAATTCTTTGACGGGCTGAGCTTCTGTGCAAACCCTCTCTTCAGGGACATAGCCCCACCTCCCAGGCCTGGGAGGTGGCAAGGCGAAATCCCCTTAGCGGACGTACTCGCCGAGGGAAGGAGTTTAGACCATACGGACTGACCCGATACCCACCATCGCTGGCAGAGTGTTTCCTCCGCACTCGACTTGTAGCCGGAGTGCCTCCAGCAGACCGAGACCCACCAGAGATGGCATAGCTTTAAATAAAGTCTTAAAATGCCGAAAGACAATAAAAGATCCTTTTTCCCTGTTTTCCTTTCTTTGCATGAAAATAAAATAAAGTCGGAGGCTAGAAAAAAAAAAATAATAAAAAAAAAAATAAATAAATAAATAAATAAATAAATAAAAAAAAAAAAAAATAAATAAATAAATAAAAAATAAATAGGAACCGAAATTAATTTTTCTTCTCTCACTGAGGAAAAAGCTAGATTATGTCCATCTATAATCTACTGTTTTCCCTTATTTACATTTTAAAAATAAAAGGTCGACCTTCTTCAACATTTACTAGACAAACGATCAAAGCTCCCAATTAATTACAAAAGACTCATTTACATGGCTGTGATTAGACCTATTTGGTTAATAAATTCTACCGCTGGAATACGCGCTGGTAAAACAGTAACTGGTTACCGAAAAGTAACCGTTAAAAGGAGCAAGCCACCTCTTCGCAAATAATACCCACTTATGTAAGTAATAATAATATAGGTGGCTATAGAGGTGGCTTGCTCCTTTTAACGGTTACTTTTCGGTAACCAGTTACTGTTTTACCAGCGCGTATTCCAGCGGTAGAATTTCGAAATGAAAACATCCAAATTCCCCTCCTTTCAGTACTAGATCAGATTCTATTCCAAATGCAAATATAAATTACACTACATCCTTTTGTAAATTGTACTTCAATGTTTAACATTTTATTTTATTCAATAAATATGACATTGTTGTTATAATATTAAATAGGCAAAGTATTCTTAAAATATAGTAACAAAATAGAAGCAAAAGAAATTAATAAAAGTGTTTAAATTTATTATTTTTTATAAACAGTCTCTAAATGAAACGAACAACAATTTATAAAATAAAAATAAAATGACAATAGTAAAAAGCCTGAGAAGCCATAAATAAATGGCAAAGGTGTGAGAATGGTTTAAAAGAAAACTAATAATATTATGTTATTAATAGTCGAATAATATTACATCAATAATATATGAAGTATATTATTTATATATGGATAAATGTAGGATTAGTTATTTATTATATGCTTAAAAGTGATATAGAATAATAAATGAATGTTCTGTGGTTTCTTTTGCTAAAAATGTGGACCGTGGTGAAGAGCGGTGAGGGGATATCGAAGGCTGGAAAACATCGGGGCTAAGTTAGTATGTGGTGATATAGGGAAAATTGAGTTCTAATTTTAAACTGCTACCGATAGAGTGCGCTTAATAGAGGCAAGCCACCTCTTCACAAGTAATACCTATAAAGTATAAAGTTTTCTTTAGTTCAATTACGATATCGATTAACCGAGGATTTGGTTAATCGATATCCTACGGTCCCAACCACTTTGGTTGATCATTTCACAAGTGCACAAAAATGTCACGTTAAAGTAGAAAAAACCTTACTTTTTTTGGATGAAAACTAATTTTTAATGTTATTTTAATTATTTTATCATATCTATTATTTTTGTTCAAAGTGTTCATTATTAAATAACATTGGTAGGTTTATTTTTTCCTAATGGGGATGTTACAATAAAAATACGACACAATTTATAATAACTGGGGCTCATTGTATACTCGTAAGATGAATAATCCGGTGGCGAGATATTCCAACAGGTGGTTGGCAAAGGTTGGGATTTCTCCCTTCCTCGGTGAATATCTCGAAATAAAAGAGATTTCTTATTCATTTCTTTTCTTTAAAAACAATACTAAACAAATACTATATTATGTTGACATTGAAATGTATTAAATTATCGTATGTTATTTTTAGGAATTACTCTACCTTATCTGACATTTGACAGGAGAATGACGAGTCCACACATCAAGAAAAAAAAAGAAAAACTTTTAATCTAATACGACTTTTGTACTCAGTTTTATTAAAACATTCCAAGCTAAAACAGACACAAAATTAACTCAAATAATTACAAAAACCTATTAGAACATGAAATTCAAAACAGATACGGAGGAATTTATTAGTACTTTGATGACCTGTCTTACGTCAAGAAAACAACCAAAAACAAACAGTGAATTACCTGGATCGTGACGCATAAAGCCGTGATGATGCCCTGCGTGTGCTCATAATCAAGTCGCTTATGGTCGCTTATGACGCAAGATATTTCAGTGAAATCATTATCACAGAAGGTCAAAAATAATGAATGTTGGGCGAATACCGATCAAAAATAGTTTTGTATAGTTCATATGTATCTTTCAACATGGCTTTATATCCAAATGTCTTATATAGGGTCACTTCCTCTTTGTGTCAAAATTTGAAAAATGTTTTACCAAATAGGAGATATTACAGCTTTCATGGCAAAAAACGTGGTTTCCTCACAAAAGTCTTTTAAATTGTCGTACAACAAAAATCCATTAGTTATACATGTTCACTTTCTTTGTTTTATTTCATATTTGAACATATTGTGTAAATGTATCCATTAAGCCATCCATATTACTTATTGCCCACATTTAGGCAGATTGTAATACTTTATTTGAATAAATGTTTTTAAAAAAAAAGTTATATGATAAGTAATTTGGATACCGTTAAGTTGCACTGGCTGTGGTTCCCCTTGTCTGGTTACCGTTTAGCGAAATTATGGAGGATAAAAATTTGCTCATTAGGGGCTCTGGCAAGGATAGCTCCTGCTCGGCTCTGGATAGCCCAGTGTTGCCGTAACGGTAGGAGATGGAAGGAGAAACAATGGCCATGCATTGGGAAGAAAATATCAACCCTTCCACCACTCACTGCGGGTCTTCAGCGAGTGGGGGTGTGACAGCTGTGCCATATTTAAACAGTAAACATTCTCGTCATAACAATAGTTTATAACTACTCTAGTACTCTTAAAGCAAGTACTAGAAGGATGATTGCTAATTTCAGGCAGTGATACAAGTTTAAAGTTAATGTTAATTAATTGACAAAAACAACAAAGCTATTTCAATAGACTACTGACTGGCAGGAGGGAAGGGAGCTTTCATGAGGTGACATGAAAATCAGCTGATGCGTCGATGGAATCGCCTTCTGCTTGCTACAGTCACGCATCTCACTCCCCCCCTCCTCCCCCCCCACGGTTCATACATACATCGTACTGACACTGACCCGGATTGACCGTGATTTTTTAATCTCATATTAATGAATCCTTTGTGTTGTACTCTTTTAAAATCAAAATTATTTGCACGAGGCCATTCTTTTATTATTTTGAAAAGCTGTATTTAAATGGAAATTTTTGCTCCCGTAAAAATTAGCCGGCACCTGCCACGTTCGCTGGGCGACAAACTCATGGAACTGGGCAACAGAAGTTTCGCCCAGTTTATGTTATTTTATGCTATGGGGTACTATGGAAGGATAGGTATCTAGTTTGGGCTAAATCAGAAACATATGGAACATTAAGATCTTTATGGATAAGTTTATTGATCACAAAGTAAGGAGCATTGAGGATTTTTTTTAAGGATTTTGGATTGTAAGGATTGGATATTAGAAGAACTGGAAAGTTTAGTTGAGGCTCAGAGCTCAACTCGGTACCTCCAAATAGGTCTACTAACAGTCATGTAAATGAGTCTTTTGTAATTAATTGGGAGCTTTGATCGTTTGCCTAGTAAATGTTGAAGAAGGTCAACCTTTTATTTCTAAAATGTAAATAAGGGAAAACAGTAGATTATAGATGGACATAATCTAGCTTTTTCCTCAGTGAGAGAAGAAAAATTAATTTCGGATCCTATTTAGTGTTTTTTATGTGTTCTAATTTAATTTCACACAATTCATTGTTAGGAGTATCTCTGATCTCTGAACCGATAATCGCTAAGCAGCCAAAACTTTCCTCAAATTTTGCCACAAAAATTATATCAATCAGGAAAAAGAAACTCATTTAAGTAATAATATATATATAAGTAATATTATTACATAAGTAAATCACAAGGTTTATGGCATTATTCTTGGGAGTACGTCCCAATGATCTACATCAATCTAAATTTTAATAGAATAGACCGCATTAATAATTTTTTTTATACTGATCGAATTTAATTGATAACATGAGACGACATTGCGCCAGTAAATTAAAACATTAATACAAAGAGAGCGGATCCGACTTACTTCTCGCAGATTTGGAGATGAACAAGAGGTGCTTCTTGAACTGCTCTGCGGTGGTGTTCTCGTTGAAGTTCTTGGTGACGGGGGCTATCCCTAAAGAGCTGAAGACAGGACCCAGCATGAGGTAGCACTTGGAGTGGCCTTTGCTGGAGTTGGTGCCATAGTCGAAGTACAAGAGTCCAGCGACTTTCCAGTTGAAGTAGTTGAGGATATGCCTGAGGGCGATGGACACCGCTCTGTAGGAGCCCATCACCCTCGTGAGGGTGGGGTACTCCTGCTTGTGGAAGAAGTGGTCCGCTTGGGCTCCCGCCGTGATCACCGGCTTACCCCACACACCGCAGTACCTGCTCACTGGGGCGATCACGTAGTCACATACCGGGCCGATGAATGCGTCTAAAACAACAAAGGAGAGAATACAATACAAAAAAAAAAAAATGTATTCAGAAAAATATCTATGATTTTTTTAGTTAGACATTGTAGTACACATTGAATAATAAGAATAAAATAATCAATTAAGTAAGAAAAAGAAAAATGACAGCAAATGGGGTTTACTTCGCAAATATAAAACTTTTTAAAAGCAGTCTACTGTCTCAAACCACTAAGGTGCGGCTGTATATTATCTTAATTCGGTCAGTCCTAACATATGGAGCGGAGGCGTGGACTTCAACCACTGTAATAAACAATCTATTAACTTGATTTGAGCGTAACCTTTTAAGGAAAATTTATGGTCTAGTCCACGATACACAATCAAATATGTGGAAGCTTCGATCAAATGCCGTGTTGTATTCCTTATACAAGAATGTAAATGTGGTCCATTTTTTTAAAATACGACGTTTGGAATGGTTGGGTCATATCATAAGAATGGCCACCAATAGAAAGCCAAGCAGACTTATGCATGGATCTATAATTGGCAAAAAGAGAAGAGCTGGCCGACTAAGAAGACGATGGCTACGATGGGCCTTGAAGAAGATCTAGGGATCCTCTGTGTTGCAGCATAGAAACTGAAGGCAAAGGATAGAGGCATATGTCAAAGCATTGTTCAGGAACCCAAGGCCCGCACCGGGCTGTAGTGCTACGTAGTAAGTAAGTACACATTATTGTAAAAATATAAATAATATTGAAACCAAGAATAAACTTTTTTCATTAATATAAATTACTACTAACTACATTTAATTGTACTAATTATATTAAGGTCCATCAAAATATAATCATCAAGCATCTTACAGTTTAGGAGCCAAAGACACGGTTTAGTGTCATGATAGGTGTCCAAAAAAAATCAACGTTTTTTTAAAATATCATCAATTTTTGTGTAAGGAAAACCACTACATCCGTTTCCTAACACGGTCAAAATGGCGGCTGCAAGAAAAATAAGGTTTTCAAGTAGAAACTTCTGAACCTTTTTTCTCAACGGATCTTAATGTTTTTGGGGGGCTCAGTCTGAAACTAAAGTTTGCTAAATAACTGATAAACGTGTCGGCGAAAACATGTTAAAGCGTTCAAAGCTCCCAATTAATTAAAAAAGACTGATATACATGACTGTTATTAGACCTATTTGGACGTACGAAGTTGAGTTTGGGGCTCCACTCTTTGTCACCAATAAACTTATCCATTAAGATCTCAATGTTCCATATGTTGCTGATTTGGCTCACACTAGATACCTATCCTTTCATATTAAGCTCCATAACCACTCTAATCCGTTATATAGTTATTAGTTTCTCAACTTGCTTCCGACCCCATTCCTGATAATCCTCCGAAGCGTCTGAAACGAAGATGGCCTAGAGACATTCTAGTGTAGAATTTTTAATAAAGTGCTACTGATGAGTAGTTATTTTCAGTTTTTAACGTGTCATTATAATCGTTGTTAATACATTTACTTGATGTATATATTTTGTACAGTTGTAAATTTCAATAAATGTATATAAAAAAAAAATTAAACAAAAAACTGATTGGTTTTCAAAAAGTAATCTAGGTTAGTATTAATAATATGAGAAGATATTTATATCAAAAGAAGATTAAAATCAAGTTTAATTGTATTTTACATTGTATTTAAGTTTATAATTGAGTAAGAATGTCAAGAATTTCTAGATACAAACATCAATACACAACTTTAAGCACAAGTGCTGATCGAACTTAGCTTTGAGGAAGTTTCGCTTCAACACATACCTTGAGTAAATCTAGTCTGTTTAAACCTAGTTCAGCTCCTATCAGCGGAGTCAGTTAGATAGTAAATCACAAACTGTTAAATACTTTTTAAAAATTGTTTTAAATACATAATTAAATAAATTAAGTAAATACTATAAATAACATCCTAGTCAAACGATGTCTCGGGTCATGACTGATATTGCTCGGAACCCACTACTTTTTGGTACTTGATACGAATATACAAAAGATAGAAGAGAGATGGGTTTTAAAATAAAAATCCTACATCAAAAGCATAAAAGCAAGAGTATGAACAAAGTTTATTAAATAAACTTTAAAATGAAGTTTTAACATGAAATATGTTTTATTCATGAGCTAGTTGGCTAAAAAGATACTTGAGAACTCTAGGGCGTTACGCGTAGTTTGACCCGCTCTCTATGGGTGTAGCTAGGATCAAACATTCGAGGAGAGTTTCCTGATTAGAAATTTTAATGGAAAAAATATTTTTTTTTTGAAAACATTTGTCGCTTGGACCAACCGATTAGGATTTATATTGGTTTGAAATAAAAAACATCACGTCTGAAATGGTGAGGGGCCGCTCCGACTTAAAAGTGGAATGAGTTTTTACGTTCCGTTCCACTATTGGAACCGGTTCCAGTTTTCGTTTCGTTCTACGTCAGTTTGACTAACCCACTACCTACTTACTATGCAGTTTCGTTCCATCCCCTGTTGTGACTTCGTGCTGTTAATCTCCTCCTATTTTATAATTAAGAAATTTATAAGTGCTATAATATTAAGAAGGTTTAAATAGCTAAGAATACTTATTAAAAAATGTATACTTTTAAAATTGCTTTATTCTATCTACAATTTTTTTTTTTAATTTTTATTTGGGGGTGGGGGGAAAATGTTAGTTAATTGCGAGAGAATTTTTCAATCACGAGAAAAAAGTAGTAATCAACTCTTATGCACAGCTTTTGAATAAATAACAAAAAAAATTTAATTACATATGCAGTAAAACCTTGTGTGGTTCATTTCTCTGAATCCGAAAGAAGAAGCCAAGCTTCCGAGTCAGTAGAATAGAAAATTTCAACGAAAGCGATTTATTTTGAAGATGCCCATGCGCGGGATGGTGGGGTGATGGAAAGGAGGGAATCAGGAGCGGTAGGATCAACGCAACAAAGCAATCGGAACGACCTTGGGTGGAACAAAACCAGAAATGCAATCTAAACTCTACTGCACCGAGGGACGGAACTTGGAACTGTTTCCAGCTTTGAACTGGTTTGGAACGAAACGGGAGATCTTTTGGATCTTTTTCCAGGTGGAACGAAAAATTTGGGTCATTCCTTTTGTTCCAAACCGTTTCCAAACCGCTGGAGACAATTCCATCACCAGTTTGATTTTTTTTGGCACGCTCTGGCTCTGTTGGTGTTGCTTGGTTCTACAATTTGATAACAGTTTTCTGATTAGAAATTTAATTTTATTTTTTTAAATATTAATATATCGCTATGACCTACCATTTAGAAGTATATTTTGGTTAGAACAAAAAATGTTACGATTAAAACCTCTATTTTTCCTCAACTTTGTTTATTTCACCATTATTTGTTTATTTTATTTATTCATACAGGTAAGCGGAAACAGCAGGAATAATATTAAATATAAAAATGTATCTCCTACAGACAAATGAATCACAGGGGAGCTAAAAAAAACATATAGAAACAAAAAAGAACCCGACAGGCTCATGGGGGCTTTTATAAACAATTTTTTTCTTTGAATTCTCTTTTACAATTGTAATTTTAATACAGTTACCAATACAATTTGCGCTTCAGTGAATTCTAAGATTCGAATCAATGAATAAGGAAAAAGTACAGCTTTGTCAATATTCCAAGGATGCAGAAGGAAACATAAACCGTTACTTATAATTTAAAAAGAACCAGTAAAGTTCCTCCTTAAAACCTGTTGAGCATTGGATACAACTTCATCGAGGCAGAGATAGACTTTCAGGCTTAAACTTTATTAAATGGAGTGGAGGCGTAGTTTGCAAAGCCTACAGTAGTAGCTTTATCTAGATTTTTCACTCATCTTTTTCCTCCAACTTTTTTTTTTTTTACTATAGGAGGCAATTAAAAAGTTTTAAAAGCAAGTGTAAACGATTCTGTGCGTGGTTGAAACTGAAAAGTAAAATTCATTTTACCTCCTCGAATACAGTTTTATCATTTCATTTAGCGGGGAAGTGGGGATCAGTATGATCAGAGTTCTGAATTGAAAAAAAAAGTTTAACTGATCAACGTTCAAGACCTATACTCATCGAAGAGATTTTTTTTTTAATAATTAAATCATAACAAGAAGATTCAAATGTTTAATTAATTAATGTTTAGCAACTTCTATGATATTCAGTTGTTTTTTGTTTTTTTTTAAAGCTATTTTTAAATTATAAATATTCTTCTTTAGTTAAAACAACAAACAAAAAAATTAGAATATTTAAAATAAGCGATTTAAAAAAAAGATTATAATTATTTAAACAAATGTAAAAGAAGATTTCAAAAACGTGTTGGTTCTCAACAAGGCAAAAAAGGATAAAAGTACAAGTTACCCTTTCTTCTAGCAACACTGGATAAAAAAATTAAAAAAAGAACCACTACAATCTATGAAGGGTTTTAGGTTCAATACTTTGGTAAGCAAGTACTTTTACTGGGACTACAGTTGTGAAAGGACTAGATAAATAACGTTAAGACTATTATACACGTTCTAAACTAGCTGAATCCTTGATATGCCATGAATCGCCCAAATGGTTTTATAGTATAATTTTTAAAAAAGAAAATTAAAGCTGGGAGATATATTTGCTTCAAATTCCTTATAAAAAAGAGATTATTTTTTGGATGACTTGGTACTTTCGAACTTTTTTCTTTCTCATTTGTAATCTCTTCTCCATCCCAAAATATTGCAGTGATAAAATATATAAGTAATAATAGTTTTAAAACAAACATATAAAATCTGATGTTGACTTTGCAATCTCATGCGATAGCCGCCTACTATCAGATAGAAACCAGTGGAGGTAAGTAATGAGGCACTGTAGATCGAGGCCGAGTCCTGATTAGGCTCTCTGTTCTCTATTAGCCTGTCATCAGGACCAACTTTCCTCTGCTCTGATTTGCCGTCTTGGAATTGAATCGATCTTGCAATATTGAGATATTTGTTTATTGGACAAAATACACAGATATAACCTTATACTTTATCATTATGATATTGATATATCTATATACCATATATATATATATATATATGGAATGCACTACAAAAATTTTGATTTTATTAATAGTAGTTCCACCGCCATGGACGCACAAAATTTATTAAAAAAAAACTGAATACAAAATCTGTTAGTAGCACCAGAAATATATACGATTTTACCAGGTATGCAAGTTTAAAATGTCGTTTTAATTCCAATAGAATGCGCTCTTAGCCTATTGAAGGATTTGCTTATCTTTAAACGCTATTTTGTTTGTTAGTCATTAGTTTACAAAAGTCAGTTGTTTTTAAGTCGTTTACGTGGACGTATCATACCTTTCTTTGGTGTTAAAAATGTCTAATTTTAAGCCAAATAAAGAGCATTTGCGGCATGTCATGATTTTCTTATTTAATCAAAAGAAAAAGGCATCTGAATGTCATCGAATTCTTGTTGAGACTTATGGCGATGTTGCTCCAACCGTCAGGACATGTGAACGTTGGTTTCAAAGTTTCAAACGTGGTGATTTTGATGTTACTGATCAAAAACGAGAAAATCGACCAAAAAAGTTTGAGGACTTCGAATTGCAATCTTTATTAGACGAAGACAATACCCAAACCCAACAAATGATGGCAGAACAGTTGAATGTCACTAGGCAATTTTTTTTAAATTACTGTGTATATATTTTAAGAAATAAACGACATTTTAAACTTGCATACCTGGTATATGCTTTTTAAGATGACATTAGCCTTGTAGAAGGTCGGCTTATCAATGAAAAATGGAAAAAATGTTTTAAAGCTTTTTTTTTTAATTTTTAGATTATATCTACAATTTGTGCATTTTTCGAAATTGTGAGCTAATACTAATTAAAGTGGTAAAAATATTTTGCGAAAAGACAAGAGGATTTCGATTTTGTATAGAGCATTATAGGTTCTATTTTTTTTCTTATCATTAGATTTAATATATTACGATTCCCAGAATGTTTTCCGTTCAATTATTTTTATTTACATCCTCAACCTATGTTTTCTTCGCTTTTTTTTCTCTTTCTTCTATTCTCTGGTTTATATTTTTTTTTTTTTATGATAAAAGTATAGTTGTCTGTAAAAATGAATGGGGGAAGAAGATAATCAGGTATGTAGTCAAAGGGAAACACCACGTCAAGTAGAAATACTTTAATGCGTGCCAACGTTTCGACCTGCCTTGCAGGTTCTCTTCTTTTTTTTTTTTTTTTTTTTTTTTTTTAGTTGGCCATCCTCATCAAATGACCAAACCACCAACTCTGTGTCATAAAAAATGTTCTCTTCCAGCCCTCTGGTTTCTGTAATTATATCATTAGGACTTTATTGGAACCTTGAGATCCCGCAACTTCGTCTAAGGAAGTATATTTTAAGGGAGTGCAGCTACGCGCGTCTTGTGTTTTGATTGTTCGTGTTTCGGCAAATATTTGTGTATTACTCATTCGTTTCAAAAGAGATCTATCTCTATACATTTTTATTTTATTTATTTATTTATATATTTTTGAGATATAATCAAAAAAACTGAATATAGGAAACCGACGAGGAGATGTTTTGACTTATAGCACACAGAATTTAATGCCGATTTTTGTGTGGGTAGTAGGGACCTATAATAGTGCAAAACCAGAGTTGTAGCCACCAATGAGCATTGGGAGCTGAAAAAAAAAATTAAAAAACCAATATGAAAATCACGTCTTATTTTTTTTTCTCAGTTTCTCAGTCAAAATAGAGAAATAATTCTTTCACGTAAAAATGTAGTTTTGAATGCTATCTCTTCACTACAACCAAAACCTGATAAATTATCTGACTCCCGATCCTCATTGGCGGCTATATCTCTAGTTTTGCACAATTATAGGTCCCTACTAACCACACAGAAATCGGCATTCAAATCAGTGAGTTACAAGTCAAAACGTTTCTTTGTGACATTTTTTCCATTTTTTAGTTGTAGAGCCGACCTCTTTAATTGTGCCATAATATTATAATTCAGATCCATCAATCTTTGCCTCTCCCCTCCAAAAAAAAACAACAAACCGTTTAAATAATAATGTATAATTATTTTCTTGAAAACTCACAATACAGTCAGCTAATACATTCTGTAATATTGACACAATGGAGTATTGTTAATTATATATAACAAATGTATTATAGATGACAAATCTGATTGTATAATTTTGGTGCTGACATTACTAGACAGGAGCATTTAGTTCCATAACTTACAAACTACCTCGAAGACAATCGAGAACAGCTGACAGCAGGTCTTGGTGGGGATGTAGATGAAGGGAGACCTAGGCAAGTTGGAGTAATTAATCAGAGATACCTTCCTTACTAAATATAAATTGCAATTGTCTGTTACGAGGTAACAATTATGATTAATGGTTCTCGTATCAATTGGCCGTAGTAACATTTAAATATATTTAGACATTTATAGGAAACTGAGGAAGATCTTGGTTCCAACCAAATACAAAATAATTCACGCGTTTTGCCGTCCGAGGATATATTACTGAATCGAGCCTGTGTTTGATGTTCTTGAATTTCTATAGGAAAATCAAATTGACAGAACAATAATACGAATTCAGATTTTTTTCAAGAACTGGATTTGCAAGGTTTTTCTTATAGTCCATTCATTTTAGAAGTTTTAAGCTCCAATCTGCGGAAAAAAATTCCTAGTGAGCTGAACTTTTGTATACACCTTTATTATGGCATTTAAATGAATATGTGAAAAATCGACATTGATATCGTGCCGGCTAAAATAGTTATAAATGTCAAAAGGTATGGAAAATCAGTTTTCAGCGAATATCTCGCGACCTATTGCTCGGAGATCAATAGAGGTCATAACAAAATTGTACATCGCGCAATTATCTACAAAACGTTCCTGTTGCATTTTCTACAATATCAACCGTTTTTTGTGCAGAGCGCTGAGAAAACGACTATCTTGCGGTCGCAAGTCGCACTTTTCCGCGAAAACACGTTTTTTGGTACTCTTTTGTCTATAACTCCGAAGCTATTTGTCTGATCTAAAATATAATTTTTTTATCTAAGAGCTGGTAAAATTTACTGTCAGATCTAATTAATTCCAAATTTTAATTAATTCCATAAAATACCCATGGCAGCACGCTAAGAACTGCAAACTGTAATAAAGTTTTTTTTTTTGGCACATTTTTCAAACAATAAACGATTTGTCCGATCTCAAATTTCTTTGTTAAGCTGTTTAAAAAGCTGGTTAAATTTGCTATTATATTCTGTAAATAATATTTTAACTAATTCTGATTAGTACCCATGCTAGCACGCTAAATATGTATGTTTTGGCAAAAAATAATAGTTCTGATCTGTTCAGAGAGCTGGCACCCCTGGCGTGGGTTTTTCACGGAATTTACTTGTATGATTGGTCATAGCCTTACCAGAATACGTAACACTTAAATGTAGTAACCATTTATTGTAAATATTCAGGATAATAATGAAAATAAAGTATGTAATAGTTTCTTATTTTTAAATTATACTATCATTAAATTAAATAAGTTCCCTAACATTATTATTAATTCATTACCTAATTGCCACTAATTAGATCAATAGAGATATAGTAAATCACTAGTTATGGCCTAGTTAAGGGAACTTAACGACATCTTTGGTTATATACTTAGATTCTCAAAAGTTTATTCTATTGAATGTAATACACAAATACACTGAAGCTTCATTTCAAATAAATGATCTTTTTTTTACAAAAAGCTAAATATACCAGTTATGGGCATGTTGTACCAGTTATGGTCATAGCGAAGACTAGTTATGGTCATGAGGCAAAATACTCTTTAAACAAATGTTTCCAATAATTTAAAGTTGAGTATGGATTATTGAACAATTATAACTACAGAAATAATGAAGATACTAATACAAAGCGGTCTAACAAAAAAGGTAAAATAAATATTTAAAACGCAATCACTCTATGCACTCATTCACAAACTTTGTAGTTAGTATAGTTTTGAAAACGTCATGAAATGCTAGTTGAAAATGAATTTAAGCAACTATTTATCAGAGTATAATTTATAGCCGCATTCCTCTTTGATTTTTCTACATAAGCACTAACGAATACAATATGGTAATCATCCCTAATAAATAATTAATGAATTTAAAGAAATCTTGATGTATTTTTTTTTAAATTATCTTCTTTCGATATCCAAAGAACGTTTGGAATACCAAATATAATTCAAATGGATAGGGCTGACCATAACTCATATCTCGTATTTTTATACACAGGTTATGGTAAGTTCAAAATTATTGTTAATTAAAATCATATAGTTCAACATAATGGAGCTTGTATGGAAGCCTAATTTCTAATGAAAAGTTTCATAACCCAAAAACTAATAATTAATGAAGCAATTTCATTATAATTCCTCAAGAATCCTTACTTTTAAAAAAGACCTTACTAAAAAAAGAGGTATTTCAGGACACTATTTAAGGAAAATATTTTTTAATAGCGACTGGAAAGGGATAGGAGGAAGAGTTGTGACTAATGAAACTCTTCCTTTTATCTGATCCTTTTAAGAAATATTTATCCTGGTGATATCACCAATAAATGGACTAGTCCCTTTAAATTGCGATAATTGTATTAGCCTGCCCATAACTGGTGATTTACCTCACATAGTTTGGTTTACCTTAATCAAATAGATCAGGCACAGATACTTGGGGCTAATATTTCACTAGAATGAGATCTATACTAAGAAATGTAAACGATTTAATAACCCCCAAGCTATGCGTAACAACACAGAAAATTGAAAATATATATAAATTATATTACAAACAAATTTCTTAATTATACATTAAATTATACTCGTAAATGGAGGACTCCATTGCTGAGTGAGTATAGGCGAAGGTAGCAGCAGGCTGAGTATTGAAGATCGCAGGTTCGAATCCCACCTGAACGGGTTAAAATTTCTCGGCGGATCTAAGATATAAATATATTAGCTAACCTATAGGATAACCCGTCCTTCTCGCCCTAGTTGGAGTACAAAAGTACATTAGGCCTGCATAAAAAAAAAAAAAATCTTAATGCACTTATTTCAAAATTCTTAGGCACTTGTGAATGGTCTGCTAATTGCATTTTGTGTGCTAAGTATGTTTGTAAAGTTTGTGTTATGGGTATCACCGGAAACCTATTTTTTTTCCACTTTATTTGTGAAAATAGTCTCAGTTTTGTGGTATTACACATATGAATACTCATATGTGAATCGTTGTGGAAATAGTATAATAATTAGGTTTTTTTTCATAATTCCTTTCAATTTAACCAACTATTCACAAGTGCCAAAGAATAATGCATTAAAATCTATATGAAATAGTTCCTAAATTCTGAATGCAACTAATTCTGAAATTATACAAAGTTGCTACACTCTAAATGAATTATTCCTCGCGAATCGCAGTTGTACATTTTTAAGATGGGCAATAATCTGTATTCTGCAAGGCGACCAGCCCGGAAAAAAAGTTACGAAAATGGCTTTACCCCTAACTGGGGAATTGCAAGTTCTAGTGATTTATGGATTCTGCGTGACCATCTGTTCCTAGGGATCTCAGATTTGAAATTCTAAACGGCAAAGATATATCTCAACTGATCATCTCCTCCTTATTGGCTGTCTACATCTTGTCTCATTGTGTTCAGAACACGTGGAACTCAAAATGAGAACTTTTAAAAATACACCCTAGAAAAGATTTTATATTGAGAAAGAAAAAAAAAATTATCAACACAAATTTGACTTTCTGCCCTAAAGTCTCCTTCAATGATATTCCACTAATCCCTGTTGAACAGATCCGCTACCTAGGACTCCACTTGGACAAACGTCTTACTTGGAATTCACTTACAATACTAAAAATACATGAAACTGCCCTTCGTTACAGATTACTTCAACTTTTATTAGACAAACGTTCAAAGCTGCCAATTAATTACAAAAGACTAATATACATGACTGTGATTAGATTTATCTGGACGTATGGAGTTGAGCTTTGGGGCTCCACTAAACCAGCCAATCGATCTCGTATCCAAACCTTACAATCCAAAATCCTTCGAAAAATCCTCAATGCTCCTTACTTTGTAACCAATAAATTCATCCATAAAGATCTTAATGTTCCATATGTTGCTGATTTAGCCCAAACCAGATATCTATTCTTTTATAGTAAGCTCCATAACCACTTGTAGCAGAGCAAGGTTGATAACAATGCCGTCCATAACCTCCTTGCTTAGAGTGCTGCAAGTACGGACACAGAGAACAGAACACAGGCTGAGAAGGCTATGGTATAGTTGCAACGGTGTTGTCTTATGATGTGACTGGTGGAGTGTCGGCTCTGGGGTGTGCACACCAATAGCGCTCAATTAGTGACTGTAAGTCTGCTATGGAAAGAAATAAGCATTCTTTATATATTTTTTAATAGTGTTGTACGTAATTTTTAATATTCATTCATTTTCTTTTTTTATTATTAGTTATAGCTCCTTATAAATTAAAACTTGTAATTTTTTGTTCAGTTTAAATGTAAATATAACAAAGTGTTTTCCTTAGTTGTAATAATTGTAAAAAGACTATGGTTAATTACACCACGTGTTCTAAGTAACCCTCACTTAAATCGATTACCTACCAAAGAGGTAATACACTCAAATCCCCTAATTTCTCAACTTGCTTCCCACACTATTCACAATAATCGTCCAAGGCGTCTGAAAAGAAGGCCTAGATCTTATAGTGTAGAATTTTTATTGAAGTGCTACTGATGAGTAGTTCTTTTTAAGTTTTATCACATTATTGTAAACAGCACATTTGCTTGATGTATATATTTTGTACAGTTGTTAATTTCAATAAATTGTTATAATAAAAAAACAAAAACAAAACACACCAGTTTTATTCTTTTCTTTTTTTGTTTTAGTCCAATCAATGAGTGCTGAAAGGGGGGGGGGCGATATAGAGTCCATTAAATATGTGATTATTTATAACCTCAGGGCTTCGTTAGGAGGAGTTAGAAGGTACATAATACTGAAAGTATGTCGCCCCTGGGGGGGAGGAGAGAAGGTCCCATTTTGGAGTTTTTCGATTAGATCTCGAAAACAGTGGACTCTAAAAAATAATGTTTCAAATAAAATTAAAGCTCAATAATTTTCCTATAAAATTGTTTATATACATATTTGTCGAACATTCAACGGTTTTTTAGATATACGTTATTGAAAATCGATAATTTTCGCAAAGAAATAATTGTTCCCTCTCTGTCAAACATTTGCTTCTAGTGGCTTCCACTATCGTTTCTCAGAAAAATCAAAGTTGTAGAGCATTAAATATACTTTAATTTCATATATACGTTCATGGCACTTGAAGCATATGTTAGCTGATAAAAATAATTTTTGAGAAAAAAACAAAACCGACTTCAAGATTAAACCTACTTACACGAACTTAACTAAAAAATAAAAAATAATATTTTAATCGCTTCAAAACAAAAACCGTTAAATGAAAATCAATGAAATTATCGATACTTATATACCTATTCACAATTTATGATCAGTTATTTTTGGAGTCGGTGCCAGCCAAGAATGGCAGTTTGATCCTGCCTCTGCAATACACTTTCGAATGGCCCGAGACAGCGGTGTGGCGGTGATGAAACAGTGGGAGGATCTTTACAATTACCATTTCTTTTCAAATTCTGTTTGTTTTGGTTGGCACCGACTCCAACAATAACTGATCATAAATTGTGAATAGGTATATTAGTATCGATAATTTCATTGATTTTCATTTAACGGTTTTTGTTTTGAAGCAATTAAAATATTATTTTTTATTTTTTAGTTAAGTTCGTCTAAGTAGGTTTAATCTTGAAGTCGGTTTTGTTTTTTTCTCAAAAATTATTTTTATTTTTCACTTTTTAGTGGTGAGTGTATTTTTGTTTATATAGTCAATTCTCGATCTTCAAGCTACCCTGAAAAAATAGTTCGAGTTACTGAACAAAGACTTATCGAGGTTATCATTCCACTTACCTTCATGTAATTGGGAAAATTGAACACAAAATGGGATTTGAAATCACTACGTATATTTTTTATTAATGGGTGTGTGTATGTTGTTTGTACATACATATAAAATCATTGATAAAGAAAATTAAATACCTGGTACCAATTTATCATATAACTTTCAACTGAATTGAGCTTTTTTCTGAGGGTGCCTAAAAGTAGACACCGCATTTCACCAGTGGCGATACTTCTTTATTCTTTAGGACGAAGATTTAGTTACTATGGAGATTTTAAATAATCATAATCATAAATATTTTTAAAATGTAAGGTTATATAATAGTGATTTTTATTTTTATTATTTGTTTTTTTTGATTTTTCTTAAAAAGTGCTGCGTTGATTTCAAAATATTTTTTATGGGACTACCTCTGAAGTATGCCTTACCGGTCTAAAAAAAAATCATCAAAATTGATTAAGAATTGACGGAGGTTCTCAACTCATCTGTATTTGTTTTTTTTGTATGTTACGCGATTACTCTGTCAATTCTGAATCAATTTTGATGATTCTTTTTTAGATCGGTAGGGCATACTTCAGAGGTGGTTCCATAAAAAATATTTTGAAATCAATGCAGCACTTTTTAAGAAAAATAAAAAAAAAAGTTAATAAGTGATTTTTTAAACTGTTTTTTTTATTTTTTTTTAGAAAGTGCTGCGTTGATTTCAAAATAATTTTAATGGAACCACCTCTAAAGTATGCCCTACCGATCTAAAAAAGAATCATCAAAATTGATTCAGAATTGACGGAGTAATCGCGTAACATACACACACACAAAAAAAAAAAATACAGACGAGTTGAGAACCTCCTCTTTTTTGAAGTCGGTTGAAAAGGCAGGTAATTTTTTTTTTCTCCGTAAATTATCGATTTTTAATTACGTATATCTCAAAAACGGTAAGCTTTGTAATACTTTTGTTACAACAGTCCTCGTACGTACCTATGTAAAGCTTTATTTTAAATTACCTATTTTAAGCAATATTGAATGAACTATTCATTTATGTAAAGTTCGCTGTTTTCCACTATTTTCCACTACTTTCACAAATCATTCTGTCAGCAATGGACTGTTATGGCGGCATCTTCTTTGGTTATGAGTCAGAGATGTCTTCTCGCTCAATTTTTAAGTCCTAGCAATAATTGAAGATCAGACTTTCTAAAACATGAGCTATTGGTATTAAAAACCGTAATTGTGCAATATTTGGGGTCCGCAGCCAAAAAGTTTAATTCTAGTAGTTCCGATGATTTTTATAGGTCGGCTCCCCACCTAAGTGCTTGCCAGGCACGACTGTGCTGAACTTTGATTAACTATTTCACACGCTTTGCCCGATTGGCCATACCATAATATTCTGTTCAACAGGGTTGTAGTGAAATATCATTAAAGGAGACTGTATTATTATATGTATTATTATATTGTATATAATATTATTATATATTATATTATTGCAATGACGGAAGTTATCCTTCGGATAACTTAAAAACCGTTAAAACAGCATCCTTAAGGACGAAAAAGCTAATTCTAATTGTGGATGGAGAGAGTGGCCAAGGATGTCCTTCGGCCTCAAAAAATCGTCAGATCCTGGCAGATCTGTAAAACATTGTCCTTAAAAACCGTTAAAAACAGCAATCCTTAAGGACGAAAAAGCTAATTCTAATTGTGGATGGAGAGAGTGTCCAAGGATGTCCTTCGGCCTCAAAAAATCGTCAGATCCTGGCAGATCTGTAAAACATTGTCCTTAAAAACCGTTAAAGCAGCATCCTTAAGGACGAAAAAGCTAATTCTAATTGTGGATGGAGAGAGTGTCCAAGGATGTCCTTCGGCCTCAAAAAATCGTCAGATCCTGGCAGATCTGTAAAACATTGTCCTTAAAAACCGTTAAAACAGCATCCTTAAGGACGAAAAAGCTAATTCTAATTGTGGATGGAGAGAGTGTCCAAGGATGTCCTTCGGCCTCAAAAAATCTTCAGATCCTGGCAGATCTGTAAAACAGTGTCCTTAAAAACCGTTAAAACAGCATCCTTAAGGACGAAAAAGCTAATTCTAATTGTGGATGGAGAGAGTGTCCAAGGATGTCCTTCGGCCTCAAAAAATCTTCAGATCCTGGCAGATCTGTAAAACAGTGTCTATAAAAACCGTTAAAACAGCATCCTTAAGGACGAAAAAGCTAATTCTAATTGTGGATGGAAAGACTGTCCAAGGATGTCCTTCGGCCTCAAAAAATCTTCAGATCCTGGCAGATCTGTAAAACAGTGTCCTTAAAAACCGTTAAAACAGCATCCTTAAGGACGAAAAAGCTAATTCTAATTGTGGATGGAGAGAGTGTCCAAGGATGTCCTTCGGCCTCAAAAAATCTTCAGATCCTGGCAGATCTGTAAAACAGTGTCCTTAAAAACCGTTAAAACAGCATCCTTAAGGACGAAAAAGCTAATTCTAATTGTGGATGGAAAGACTGTCCAAGGATGTCCTTCGGCCTCAAAAAATCGTCAGATCCTGGCAGATCTGTAAAACATTGTCCTTAAAAACCGTTAAAACAGCAATCCTTAAGGACGAAAAAGCTAATTCTAATTGTGGATGGAGAGAGTGGCCAAGGATGTCCTTTGGCCTCAAAAAATCGTCAGATCCTGGCAGATCTGTAAAACAGTGTCCTTAAAAACCGTTAAAACAGCACCCTTAAGGACGAAAAAGCTAATTCTAATTGTGGATGGAGAGAGTGTCCAAGGATGTCCTTCGGCCTCAAAAAATCGTCAGATCTGGCAGATCTGTAAAACAGTGTCGTTAAAAACCGTTAAAACAGCATCCTTAAGGACGAAAAAGCTAATTCTAATTGTGGATGGAGAGAGTGGCCAAGGATGTTCTTCGGCCTCAAAAAAATCGTCAGATCCTGGCAGATCTGTAAAACATTGTCCTTAAAAACCGTTAAAACAGCAATCCTTAAGGACGAAAAAGCTAATTCTAATTGTGGATGGAGAGAGTGGCCAAGGATGTCCTTTGGCCTCAAAAAATCGTCAGATCCTGGCAGATCTGTAAAACAGTGTCCTTAAAAACCGTTAAAACAGCACCCTTAAGGACGAAAAAGCTAATTCTAATTGTGGATGGAGAGAGTGTCCAAGGATGTCCTTCGGCCTCAAAAAATCGTCAGATCTGGCAGATCTGTAAAACAGTGTCGTTTTAAAAAACCGTTTAAAACAGCATCCTTAAGGACGAAAAAGCTAATTCTAATTGTGGATGGAGAGAGTGGCCAAGGATGTCCTTCGGCCTCAAAAAATCGGCAGATCCTGGCAGATCTGTAAAACAGTGTCGTTAAAAACCGTTAAAACAGCATCCTTAAGGACGAAAAAGCTAATTCTAATTGTGGATGGAGAGAGTGTCCAAGGATGTCCTTCGGCCTCAAAAAATCGTCAGATCCTGGCAGATCTGTAAAACATTGTCCTTAAAAACCGTTAAAACAGCATCCTTAAGGACGAAAAAGCTAATTCTAATTGTGGATGGAGAGAGTGTCCAAGGATGTCCTTCGGCCTCAAAAAATCTTCAGATCCTGGCAGATCTGTAAAACAGTGTCCTTAAAAACCGTTAAAACAGCATCCTTAAGGACGAAAAAGCTAATTCTAATTGTGGATGGAGAGAGTGTCCAAGGATGTCCTTCGGCCTCAAAAAATCTTCAGATCCTGGCAGATCTGTAAAACAGTGTCCTTAAAAAACCGTTAAAACAGCATCCTTAAGGACGAAAAAGCTAATTCTAATTGTGGATGGAAAGACTGTCCAAGGATGTCCTTCGGCCTCAAAAAATCGTCAGATCCTGGCAGATCTGTAAAACATTGTCCTTAAAAACCGTTAAAACAGCAATCCTTAAGGACGAAAAAGCTAATTCTAATTGTGGATGGAGAGAGTGGCCAAGGATGTCCTTTGGCCTCAAAAAATCGTCAGATCCTGGCAGATCTGTAAAACAGTGTCCTTAAAAACCGTTAAAACAGCACCCTTAAGGACGAAAAAGCTAATTCTAATTGTGGATGGAGAGAGTGTCCAAGGATGTCCTTCGGCCTCAAAAAATCGTCAGATCTGGCAGATCTGTAAAACAGTGTCGTTAAAAACCGTTAAAACAGCATCCTTAAGGACGAAAAAGCTAATTCTAATTGTGGATGGAGAGAGTGGCCAAGGATGTCCTTGGCCTCAAAAAATCGTCAGATCCTGGCAGATCTGTAAAACAGTGTCCTTAAAAACCGTTAAAACAGCACCCTTAAGGACGAAAAAGCTAATTCTAATTGTGGATGGAGAGAGTGTCCAAGGATGTCCTTCGGCCTCAAAAAATCTTCAGATCCTGGCAGATCTGTAAAACAGTGTCCTTAAAAACCGTTAAAACAGCATCCTTAAGGACGAAAAAGCTAATTCTAATTGTG
This sequence comes from Euschistus heros, assembly GCA_003667255.2. NCBI lineage: Eukaryota > Metazoa > Arthropoda > Insecta > Hemiptera > Pentatomidae > Euschistus > Euschistus heros. Next base: position 24,481 of record RCWM02001027.1, read on the forward strand.
GATGGAAAGACTGTCCAAGGATGTCCTTCGGCCTCAAAAAATCGTCAGATCCTGGCAGATCTGTAAAACATTGTCCTTAAAAACCGTTAAAACAGCAATCCTTAAGGACGAAAAAGCTAATTCTAATTGTGGATGGAGAGAGTGGCCAAGGATGTCCTTTGGCCTCAAAAAATCGTCAGATCCTGGCAGATCTGTAAAACAGTGTCCTTAAAAACCGTTAAAACAGCACCCTTAAGGACGAAAAAGCTAATTCTAATTGTGGATGGAGAGAGTGTCCAAGGATGTCCTTCGGCCTCAAAAAATCGTCAGATCTGGCAGATCTGTAAAACAGTGTCGTTAAAAACCGTTAAAACAGCATCCTTAAGGACGAAAAAGCTAATTCTAATTGTGGATGGAGAGAGTGGCCAAGGATGTCCTTCGGCCTCAAAAAATCGGCAGATCCTGGCAGATCTGTAAAACAGTGTCGTTAAAAACCGTTAAAACAGCATCCTTAAGGACGAAAAAGCTAATTCTAATTGTGGATGGAGAGAGTGTCCAAGGATGTCCTTCGGCCTCAAAAAATCGGCAGATCCTGGCAGAACTGTAAAACAGTGTATATATATATATATATATATATATATATATATATATATATATATATATATATATATATATCTATATCTATATATATATATACATATATATAATAATAAAATATATCCCAAAAAATTTTTTTTTATAGTTTCTCTAATAAATAATTAACTATTGATGTATTACTGTAAACAGTGCTCACATACTGCTAAATTGAAAATCAATATAGTCAGTCATTTACTACTCGAACTAAACTAGGTTATGGCGTAGTATCTCCACACCTCTAACCGCAATCAACACTACTACTAAATGTTTCCTACGGTACGAGGAGATTACTGCGGCGGGAGATTGCCTAGTAAAACCTAATTAGCAATCGTCAACGGAGAACTGGCGACTGAATGGGAAGAGCCAGGCCAGCAATTGCCCCAGTGGCATAAAATTCTATCCAATAATAGGAAAATATTGGTTTTAAATTAGCTTCTATATAAAATTAAATTATACATAAAATGAAATAGTTTCATAGCCGACAATCAACTTTAAAACAGATAGAGGTTAAATAGTTTTATTATTTTCTTAGTTTTATTGATTAACTATTATGAAAGGATATTTTTTTTTCTATGGTATAGCATAAATGTTACAAGCTGCATTGCTCAAGGGCAGAGTTCAATGAATCTATTCATATATTATGTTTAATGAAAAAAAAAAAAAAAAAAAAAAAAAAAAAAAAAAAAATAGAGTGTATCAAAACAAAAAATGACCGTTTCTTAAACAAATATTTGTATTATTATTTCTTTGATATAAAATACAATTAATACTCAAAGTATAGTCCACTGTTATCTACCGTCATTACCCATCTGCTAGCCAATTTCTCGATGCCACGCTGATACCATTCCTTGGGATGGCTGTCAAAGAACACTTGGACAGTATTTTCAACTTCCGCAAAATTATCAAATTTTTTCCCTTGAAGAAAATGGTCCATGGATCGAAACGAGTAGTAATCCGAAGGTGTGAGGTCTGGACTATATAAGGTTGATAAAGGAGTTCAAACCCATGAAGTTCTGTAAACTTTTCTTTGGTTCGACGGGAAGTGTGTGAACCAGCATTATCATTGTTGGTATTAAATTCCTTTTCAGTTGATCAGAGCAGGATAACGCTCTGACAACTTTCCAGTTGTTCACAGTAGAGTTCAGAATTCATAAAGCATCCATCAGGAAAAAATTCGTAATGAATAAAACCTTCAAAATTCAAAAAAAACGCAAAGCATAGAATTTTATTTATTTTTTTTCAAATTGCTCTCTTGCAGCGACTAACAGTATCTTTCTGCACACCACCAATCCCTGGTAAGTTTGCGAGTACTTGTGGACGGATTTGACTCAACAGCTTCCTTCAGAACCTCATCAATATCCATTAATGGCCACCCAAAGCTCTTCTTCCTTTCCAACGTCATATCTCCACTTTTTTTTTTCAAACCGTGCGCTCTTCAAGGACACCTTCCCCATAATATTTAATAATGTCACGAGTTAATTTTTTTATCCAGTAATGTCTTAAAGGTACGAGAATTTCGTAGGACACTGTCATGTTTCTTCTTTGATATAACTGAACTATAAACTGAACTGATGCTTTTTTTTTAAGAATTCCAGTGTTAGTAAACAATATCAGAGAATGCTCTAAAGGGATTATTAAGTATTGGTAAATAATAAATAGCATTAAGATATTTACAGAATTTTAAACTTTGAACTTTGATAAAACGGTCATTTTTTTTTTTTTAAAGCCCTATTATTTAGAGTTAATTAACAATAGGAATAATGGTATGTAAATAATTAACATTATTATATGTAAAGAGAGGTTAAAAAAAGCTATATGAGATTGCCCATAAAACTGGACTGCAAATTTCATACAAAACCACGCAATACATGGAAAGACGACCAGAAAATGAATTGTATTTGATCACAAAATTCGGTATAATCATACAAGTCCGGCACTTTAAATACCTTGGCAAACCCATACAATCCTCTCGTTTAAACAGAATTGCCAACGAACAGAGAGTCGTTAAGCTGCAGAAGGCCTATAGACTAACATGGAATCATTACAACAAAAAGTGCATCTTGACAAACGAAAAAAGACAGTATCAAACAGTGATTCTTCCAGAAGCCACCTATGCAGCAGAAACAATGGTTATTGATGGACACTCTAAAATTAGAAAAATAGAAAAACAAGAACGAAGAATTTCAAGGAAAATATATAGAGCAATCAATAAAAATGGACTTTGGATGAAGAGCTCAGAACGAACTTAATTAACATACCAGCATAATAACAGATGTAATAAGAGACCGCCGAACCAGGTTTTACACGCACATCTATAGGATGGAAAGATCCAGATTGGCAAAGAAATTATTGATCGCTATAACGGAAAGGAAATGTGGCACAGAATGGTTAAAGGAGGCTCAGAGGGACTAGCAGCTGATCAATTTAGAAAATTTTGAAGATCGAAATAAATGCTGGACTAAAATCAACAATGTGACATTTGAACCAACACAACAACAACCAGGAAAAAAATGGACAGAAGAGCGGAAGAGATTCCGGGAGGAAAGAAGGAGGAATAACCGAAAATGAAGTGACTTCAAGTTCAATCCCTCCCCTTAACGGGAATACTATAATAAATAGCATTAAGATATTTACAGATTTTTGAACTCTGGAATTTAATAAAACGGTCTTCATTTTTTTCTTTTTTTTTTTTTTTTTTTTTTTTTTTTTTTTTTTTTTTTTTTTTTTTCACGCCCTATTATTTTCTTATTTTCAATAATTAGATATTATGAATTGACATTTTTTTTCTATTCCCATCAATTCAGTGAGAACGATAGAGGAATCCATTAACTAAACATATTGTAGGGTGCCTGAAATATGCAATTATGTTTTACCTCGCTTCGTTAGGAGTAGTTAGAAAATAAAAATAATAAAAATCCTCGCCCATGGTGTGATGGGAGGTGAGCTTACGGTGGTGGGGAGGGGAGAAGGTCTCATTTTTGGGTTTTTGATTATATCTCGAAAACGGAGGACTCTAGAAAAATATTTTACAAATAAAAATCAAAGCTTATTAAATTTCCTATAAAACTGACTTTATACGTATTTGTCGAACTTTCAATGGTTTTTTAAAAATTAAATATCTTTCGGAAAAAAACAAATTCCTTACTTTTTGTCAAACATTTCCTTCTAGTGCCAAAAACGTATATATGAAATTAAAGTAAATTTAATGCTTTACAAATATGATTGTTCCATTTTTTCTCTAAAACAATCGTGAAAGGTTGGAGGTCCGACAGATCTATACACGGTGAGTACCTCTTAGTGTAAAAAAAAATTGGCTGAAACTAGATCAAAAATGTAGCAAAATGCCGCAGACATCACATTTTGCTACATTTTTGATCTAGTTTCACCAATTTTTTTTTTTATACTAAGAGGTACTCACCGTGTATATATTTGTCGAACTTCCAACCTTTCACGATTGTTTTAGAGAAAAAATGGAACAATCATATTTGTAGAGCATTAAATTTACTTTAATTTCATATATACGTTTTTGGCACTAGAAGGAAATGTTTGACAAAAAGTAAAGAATTTGTTTTTTCCGAAAGTTATCGATTTTTAATATCGTATATCTTGAAAACCATAGAAAGTTCGACAAATACGTATAAAATCAGTTTTAACCAGCAAAATGCCGCAGACCTCACCTTTCTGTTCCAATCCGTTGCAGATATACGATAAATCACATTAAATTTTCTATAAGAGGAGAATACATGTAACCTTTAATTATACAAACCGGTGACCTAAAGAACAGCTTGATCTTCACCTTATTTAGGAAATTAAATGCTAAATCCAAAAATGTGGTCAACATTTGAAAAATATTTGAACTAAATGGATATATTACAGCCTTTATGGTAAAAAACGTGGTTTCCTAAAAAAGTCTGTGATTTATCGTATATCTGCAATGGATTGGAATAGAAAGGTGAGGTCTGCGGCATTTTACTACTTTTTGATCTAGTTTCACCGATTTTTTTTTTTTTTTTTTTTTTTTTTTTTTTTTTTTTTTTTTTTTTTTTTTTTTTTTTTTTTTTTTTTTTTTTTTTTTTTTTTTTTTTTTTTTTTTTTTTTTTTTTTTTTTTTTTTTTTTTTTTTTTTTTTTTTTTTACACTAAGAGGTACTCACCCTGTATATAAAATCAATGTTACAGGGAATTTAATAAGCTTTACTGTTTATTTGAAACATATTTTTCTAGAGTCCACCGTTTTCGAGACATAATCAAAAAACCTATAAATGGTACCTTGTCCCCTCCCCACCACCGTCAGCTCATTCCTCAGGGGCGGGGACTTGTATGTTTACCTTCTAACTACTCCTAACGAATTCCTGAGGTTAAAAATATTCGCATATTTCATGGACTCTATACCCCTTGGACTAAGGGAGAAAGTGGAGAAAATACTATAATAAGGACAATACAAATAATATACATTATGCTCTTAAGAAAAAACTATGTTAATCATTTTTTAAATACTACGTTTTTATTTTGTTAGTTTAAATATAAAAATTATTTAGTTTTGAGGTAATATAAAAGATCAGAAAACAAACGCTATGACTGTAATAAGATCCATGAGGTGAGATATAGCTGCTAGCTGGAGTAAACATATCAACCGAACTGTTGACTGGGGCAGGTCGTCAACAAAGCCCCGACAACGGAGATCAATCTTCAAAGAGCACGAGGCGGCTGCCAGAAATTGCTCAATAAACAAAGCCACCTCGAGGACCTTTGTCAACTTGTCGATGGCGCTTCCTGTCTTCGGTTCTTGTTGATCAACACGAGATTGGATCCTTCTACACCGCACCATTTGAGGAAGCAATAGGAAGATAGGGGTAAATTGCAGGGGAACTAACCCATAACTTTCTTAAATAAGTAGATATAATAATTATATATTAATATATTATATTATATTTTATATTATAAACTAAAAGGGAGAAATATTTAACTATATTTCTGTTAAATTACTATTAATTTGTTTTTATTCGATTCCAATTAATAGGCTCAAAATCGATTTAAATATATTATTTATTTTATGTAATCCAATATGTTAGCTTACTTGTAATATGTTGTGCCATTGAAAAGCTAAATGTTTTTATGTTTTGAAATAGGGTTCTGGCTATGGTCTTATTGTGGTTCTTTTCTAAATTACTGGGTCAATGATTCTCTGATTCTTTTAACCTTTTATTAAATTCAATAATGACTAAATATGACTTGGTGGGAAGTTATATAGCTGTAAATCTGTATACCTTGTAATTGCATTGATCTTGTTATTAAGTTGATAATTATTTTATTTATTTATTTATTATTATTATTATTTTTTTTTTTTATGTAAAAGTGTCTTAACTATTTCTTTATATTTGTAGTACTTATATAATTTAATATTATTTATACAAAGTCCTAGTGCTGCTAGACAAAAAAAAAAAAAATAATTTTTTTATTTCGTATGTTATTTGTACAAGAAATATCTTTTGCAAATAAATAAAAATATTGATTGATTGATAGTACTCAATATATATATATATATATATATATATATATATATATTATATTAACTAAAAGGGAGAATTATTTAACTATATTTCTGTTCAATTACTATTAATTTGTTTTTTATTCGATACCAATTAATAGGCTCAAGATCGATTTAAATATTTTTTATTTTATTTTATATAATCCAATATGTTAGCTTCCTGTTAAGTGAAAAACTGTAAATATTTGAGTGTGTGTATAAGTACAAGTTTGTCACTTGAGGTACACCATGATGGTATGGAAGGATCAATACAATTAAGACTGACAGATTAATTGCCACTTTTATAGGGATTATTTTATTTGAAAACTAGTTTCGAATGATAAACGTTCATCTTCAGTTCTAAAAGTTTCAAAACATCAGCTCTTAGTTATATGGCTTATATATAGGGTGTTCGGAAGATAGTTGGCCAAAGAGGTATCTCGGGTAGGGAGGTTAATTTTGAACCTATTTAATATCACTTATACAAAGTCTTACGGTTTTTTTTTTTTTTTTTTTTTTTTTTCAAAAATGGCCAAAACCAAACATTTATGCCTTATAACTTCGTTGCTTACTGATATATCAACGCCATTTTTACGGGAGATCTTTAACTCTCGTTAAAGGCAAAAAAAAATTTAGGTTCAAAAAATAATAATTTGGATTTGGTTGTTGCGCTTACTTTTTTATTTACTTATTTATTTTTATTTATTTATTATTATTTTTTTAAACCTAAACTTGAAGTTCTTAATTTTTTTTTTTTTTTTTTTTTTTTTTTTTTTTGCCTCTAAGAAAATTTAACGATCACCCTTTTTTTGTATTTGTTTTTTGCATCAAATGTTTTTTTATTTTACATGGAGAATGTATTAGTAATTGCAGAAATAAAAAAATGGCGTTGATATATCAATAAACAACGAAGTTATAGGGTATAAATGTTTGGTTTTGGCCATTTTTTGAAAAAAGTACATAAAAAAAAAAGGTAAGACTTTTTATATAGGTAAGTGACCTTGAATGCGTACAAAATGAACCTCCCGACCCAAGATATCTTTTTGGCCAACGATCTTCCAAACACCCTGTATACTAAAGTATTCAAAAATGTAAGACAAGAAATCAAATATTGGTACTCACCTGAGGAGATCTAACAGATATCTGAAATATATCCATCGTGGAAGGGGAAGCTAACAGATATCTGAAATATATCCATCGTGGAAGGGAAAGGAGGCGGGTAGGTTAAATTTGGGAGTTTTCCCCTATCAATAATTTTTTTCAACAGTGTATTGAAATTACAAGAACTTTCAAAGACACCGTCATGTTGCTTTTTTCAATAATAAATGTTGAACTAATACAATCGGATATCACGTGTTCTTGTAAAAATAACCGCAAAATGGGGGTCTGCCTTGCAAAGGTTGAAGTAGTAGGTTTTACGTTTTTATGTAGACCAGATGAGTCCTGAGAATACAATATCAAAAATGAAACTAAATTTGATGAGGGGAAAATGATTGGGAAGGGGGGGGGGGGGATCCAAACTTATGAACTTTTTTCAGATTTTGAAAAAAAAAACAAATCGAAAAATGTTTTATTAAAAAAAATTAAAGCTAGTTAAATTGTGCATTTAAAAACACCTCTTAAAGATGTATTCGATTTAGGCGTTTAGCCACAATCAATTGTCAAACATGGAAAAATTTTGCCTATTTTAAAAAGTTAGTTTTGGTCATGAATAATTTGTTGATTTTGGATAAACTGTGTTAAAATTCAAACAAATCACGAATGGTACAGAAAAATTAGCTGCGAACCTTGAACTCAAAAAATTAAAAGGTTTGACTGCTTAAAATTGTTCATCAAACTTAGATTTTAGTTAGGTTTGTTATAACGGCATGGTTTACTAGTTTGTTTTTTAAATATATATATATATATATATATATATATATATATATATATATATATTTTTTTTTTTTTTTAAAGTAACATTTATTTTTTTGTATACGTTGGCAACATCTGTAACATGTAACTTTAATATTGGGTTGGCGAATAAGTCCTTTCGGTTCTTATGTTTATTTTAATTTTATCACAATACATTTCTTATCTAATAAATTAATCACTAAGATGGATTGTTTACTCTGTTTGTAATATGTCTACAAACATTTCTGCAAATTCATGTTTAGTGTTGTGATTGCTATTGCTCTGCGAACATGGAAACAAATATCATTTACTATCGGCACATTTATTTAAGCCGTTGAAACATTTGGTAGTGTTTATAGGAATGATTCCTTAACCTGTCAAAATTGGCCAAATTTCGTTCTGGAAATGTTGACATCAATGACGCTCCACGGTCAGGTCGCCAACAAGAAATTAAGACGAGCTATTGCCATCAGGACAAACAATTGATTCAACTTTTTACTGTTCGAAATTTACAAAGTTTGATCAAGCAATTAAAAAAAAAAGTGGCCAAAACTGGCAAATCGAAAGGGTGTTGTTTTCCACCAAGACAAGGCAAGGCCCCACACCTCGTTGGTCACCCACAATAAATTATTAAGCTTTGGACAGGAACTTTTGTCACATCCTCCGTACTTACCAGACCTAGCTCCAAGGTACTACCACTTATTCCGGTTTCTGCAACTTCATGAATGAAAACCAATTCCAAAACGAACAAGACATCAAAAATCACTTCGATCAATTTTTTTACAATAAACTCCAGACGTTCTATGAACATGGCAATGCAATTGGTATAAGGAAGGGAACAAGTTATACTAAATAATGGTGAATACATTGTAGATTCAAATAAATTTAATGTCTATTATACACTGAAATTTTTTTCACCATCAAAAACCGAACGGACTTATTTTCCAACCCAGGATAAAGTCTTCTTGGTTACTACCTATTCCTCATAAGATATTCAATGATATTCTTTGATATATATATATATATATATATATATATATATATATATATATATATATATAAAGTGATAAGTTACTCATGGGATTGTGGAACAGGTTTTTTTGGGGGGTTGGGAGGGGTTTCGTTGATGAAGTAAGTTAAACGGACCAATGTTTTTTTTTTTTAAATTGAATGTGTCCAATGCCATAAAATTATTAGCAAAGAGTAAATAGAAGTAGAGTTTGGTTCTGTTGATGTTATTAATATTCGTTTCCTTTCTGGGCGATAGAGCGCGTTTAATAAATTAGAGAGGGCAACAAGTTGAAATTGTTCTGAACACAACACTAATGGCCCTAGCGCCCTTCTGCCGGATATCCAGCTGCGGAACTATTTTAACAGGCATTGCGTTTAGCAATATTCCTATATAGTATACTGTTTTTTTTATATTATTAGATAAACATATAAAAAAATTATTAATATAAATAAAAAATATAATATAATCTATTAATTAGTTAATATAAGCAATTAATATTTTTAAAAAAATGATTCACCCTCCTATGGTAAAGGTGAACTCAATACTTTAATTAATGAATAAATTTAATGCTAATAACACTGGGTAAAGTGTTTTTATTCGATTCCAATTAATAGGCTCAAAATCGATTTAAATATATTATTTATTTTATGTAATCCAATATGTTAGCTTACTTGTAATATGTTGTGCCATTGAAAAGCTAAATGTTTTTATGTTTTGAAATAGGGTTCTGGCTATGGTCTTATTGTGGTTCTTTTCTAAATTACTGGGTCAATGATTCTCTGATTCTTTTAACCTTTTATTAAATTCAATAATGACTAAATATGACTTGGTGGGAAGTTATAAAGCTGTAAATCTGTATACCTTGTAATTGCATTGATCTTGTTATTAAGTTGATAATTATTTTATTTATTTATTGATTATTATTATTATTTTTTTTTTCTGTAAAAGTTTCTTAACTATTTCTTTATATTTGTAGTACTTATATAATTTAATATTATTTATACAAAGTCCTAGTGCTGCTAGAAAAAAAAAAAAAAAAAATAATTGTTTTATTTCGTATGTTATTTGTACAAGAAATATCTTTTGCAAATAAATAAAAATATTGATTGATTGATAGTACTCAAAATATATATATATATATATATATATTATATTATATATTATAAACTAAAAGGGAGAATTATTTAACTATATTTCTGTTCAATTACTATTAATTTGTTTTTATTCGATACCAATTAATAGGCTCAAGATCGATTTAAATATTTTTTATTTTATTTTATATAATCCAATATGTTAGCTTCCTGTTAAGTGAAAAACTGTAAATATTTGAGTGTGTGTATAAGTACAAGTTTGTCACTTGAGGTACACCATGATGGTATGGAAGGATCAATACAATTAAGACTGACAGATTAATTGCCACTTTTATAGGGATTATTTTATTTGAAAACTAGTTTCGAATGATAAACGTTCATCTTCAGTTCTAAAAGTTTCAAAACATCAGCTCTTAGTTATATGGCTTATATATAGGGTGTTCGGAAGATAGTTGGCCAAAGAGGTATCTCGGGTAGGGAGGTTAATTTTGAACCTATTTAAGGTCATCACTTATACAAAGTCTTACGGTTTTTTTTTTTTTTTTTTTTTTTTTTTCAAAAATGGCCAAAACCAAACATTTATGCCTTATAACTTCGTTGCTTACTGATATATCAACGCCATTTTTACGGGAGATCTTTAACTCTCGTTAAAGGCAAAAAAAAAATTTAGGTTCAAAAAATAATAATTTGGATTTGGTTGTTGCGCTTACTTTTTTATTTAGTTTTTTATTTACTTATTTATTTTTTATTATTTTTTTTAAACCTAAACTTGAAGTTCTTAATTTTTTTTTTTTTTTTTTTTTTTTTTTTTTTTTTGCCTCTAAGAAAATTTAACGATCACCCTTTTTTTGTTTTTGTTTTTTGCATCAAATGTTTTTTTATTTTACATGGAGAATGTATTAGTAATTGCAGAAATAAAAAAATGGCGTTGATATATCAATAAACAACGAAGTTATAGGGTATAAATGTTTGGTTTTGGCCATTTTTTGAAAAAAGTACATAAAAAAAAAAAGGTAAGACTTTTTATATAGGTAAGTGACCTTGAATGCGTACAAAATGAACCTCCCGACCCAAGATATCTTTTTGGCCAACGATCTTCCAAACACCCTGTATACTAAAGTATTCAAAAATGTAAGACAAGAAATCAAATATTGGTACTCACCTGAGGAGATCTAACAGATATCTGAAATATATCCATCGTGGAAGGGGAAGCTAACAGATATCTGAAATATATCCATCGTGGAAGGGGAAGGAGGCGGGTAGGTTAAATTTGGGAGTTTTCCCCTATCAATAATTTTTTTCAACAGTGTATTGAAATTACAAGAACTTTCAAAGACACCGTCATGTTGCTTTTTTCAATAATAAATGTTGAACTAATACAATCGGATATGCTTTTTGTCAGGGGATAAATGATAGGTGCAGTTTAAAAAACATTAAATATAAAAAAATATATATAATAGAAAATAATTTGGTATTGCGTATCCCATAAAGATCATTGCTTTATTGTTTAAAAAACAATTGGGAGTTTTCCCCTATCAATAATTTTTTTCAACAGTGTATTGAAATTACAAGAACTTTCAAAGACACCGTCATGTTGCTTTTTTCAATAATAAATGTTGAACTAATACAATCGGATATGCTTTTTGTCAGGGGATAAATGATAGGTGCAGTTTAAAAAAACATTAAATATAAAAAAATATATATAATAGAAAATAATTTGGTATTGCGTATCCCATAAAGATCATTGCTTAAAAAAGGAAAGACATTTGCAGCCTAAGAAAATATTACAAATTACATCCAGTGCTATATAAATCTGGTTGAAAATTCTACACGGATCAGCCCCTCAGCGAAGGGGTCCCCATCCTTTCTTTTATTAAAGTTCTCATTGAGGAAGAGAAGTATTTAAACATTCATTATTCGTCCTCTGTTCCCCCTCATCCGGGGAAAAAGGATTTTCTAGGAAAAATTTATAAGTGCTCCGAGATAAGAGAGATTCATTTAACCTTATGAGACGAGAGGCAGCTCTCTCATTACTGTAAGTGACACTTGAGATCGTTTGTCTAGTCGGCAGTGCGTCTCTAATTTCAGCAATTACGGAGTGAGATATTAAGAACTAGAAATTCGAATTCATTGTGAAATGAAACTCCAGGAGATAAAGTAGGAGTCCCGCTGTTCCTGAATAGATAGGACAGAAGCGCGTCCGGATAATCGAAATTCTGTTTTAAACGGCTTAAACATACAAATGCTCAAAAATATCATTATATAATTTGTTCTCACTTTTCTTTTCAGATATTTTAATTTCTTTTGTTTGCTGTATGTAACAGAATCTTTCATCGTAATGTTCACCAATTTCCAGGAATCTGATTAACTTGAAAATTTGCACACGTTTCAAGGACTAATGACAATACAATAATTGCACTTGTTCTAGTGTTTTCACGTGTTCTTGTAAAAATAACCGCAAAATGGGGGTCTGCCTTGCAAAGGTTGAAGTAGTAGGTTTTACGTTTTTATGTAGACCAGATGAGTCCTGAGAATACAATATCAAAAATGAAACTAAATTTGATGAGGGGAAAATGATTGGGAAGGGGGGGGGGATCCAAACTTATGAACTTTTTTCAGATTTTGAAAAAAAACAAATCGAAAAATGTTTTATTAAAAAAAATTAAAGCTAGTTAAATTGTGCATTTAAAAACACCTCTTAAAGATGTATTCGATTTAGGCGTTTCAATCAATTGTCAAACATGGAAAAATTTTGCCTATTTTAAAAAGTTAGTTTTGGTCATGTATAATTTGTTGATTTTGGATAAACTGTGTTAAAATTCAAACAAATCACGAATGGTACAGAAAAATTAGCTACGAACCTTGAACTCAAAAAATTAAAAGGTTTGACTGCTTAAAATTGTTCACCAAACTTAGATTTTAGTTAGGTTTGTTATAACGGCATGGTTTACTATTGTTTTACTATATATATATATTTATATTTTTTAAAATATATATATATATATATATATATATTTTTTTTTTTTTTTTAAAGTAACATTTATTTTTTTGTATACGTTGGCAACATCTGTAACATGTAACTTTAATATTGGGTTGGCGAATAAGTCCTTTCGGTTCTTATGTTTATTTTAATTTTATCACAATACATTTCTTATCTAATAAATTAATCACTAAGATGGATTGTTTACTCTGTTTGTAATATGTCTACAAACATTTCTGCAAATTCATGTTTAGTGTTGTGATTGCTATTGCTCTGCGAACATGGAAACAAATATCATTTACTATCGGCACATTTATTTAAGCCGTTGAAACATTTGGTAGTGTTTATAGGAATGATTCCTTAACCTGTCAAAATTGGCCAAATTTCGTTCTGGAAATGTTGACATCAATGACGCTCCACGGTCAGGTCGCCAACAAGAAATTAAGACGAGCTATTGCCATCAGGACAAACAATTGATTCAACTTTTTACTGTTCGAAATTTACAAAGTTTGATCAAGCAATTAAAAAAAAAAGTGGCCAAAACTGGCAAATCGAAAGGGTGTTGTTTTCCACCAAGACAAGGCAAGGCCCCACACCTCGTTGGTCACCCACAATAAATTATTAAGCTTTGGACAGGAACTTTTGTCACATCCTCCGTACTTACCAGACCTAGCTCCAAGGTACTACCACTTATTCCGGTTTCTGCAACTTCATGAATGAAAACCAATTCCAAAACGAACAAGACATCAAAAATCACTTCGATCAATTTTTTTACAATAAACTCCAGACGTTCTATGAACATGGCAATGCAATTGGTATAAGGAAGGGAACAAGTTATACTAAATAATGGTGAATACATTGTAGATTCAAATAAATTTAATGTCTATTATACACTGAAATTTTTTTCACCATCAAAAACCGAACGGACTTATTTTCCAACCCAGGATAAAGTCTTCTTGGTTACTACCTATTCCTCATAAGATATTCAATATTCTTTGATATATATATGATATATATATTGATATATATATATATATATATATATATATATATATATATATATAAAGTGATAAGTTACTCATGGGATTGTGGAACAGGTTTTTTTGGGGGGTTGGGAGGGGTTTCGTTGATGAAGTAAGTTAAACGGACCAATGTTTTTTTTTTTTTTTAAATTGAATGTGTCCAATGCCATAAAATTATTAGCAAAGAGTAAATAGAAGTAGAGTTTGGTTCTGTTGATGTTATTAATATTCGTTTCCTTTCTGGGCGATAGAGCGCGTTTAATAAATTAGAGAGGGCAACAAGTTGAAATTGTTCTGAACACAACACTAATGGCCCTAGCGCCCTTCTGCCGGATATCCAGCTGCGGAACTATTTTAACAGGCATTGCGTTTAGCAATATTCCTATATAGTATACTGTTTTTTTTTTTATATTATTAGATAAACATATAAAAAAATTATTAATATAAATAAAAAAAATATAATATAATCTATTAATTGTTAATATAAGCAATTAATATTTTTAAAAAAAATGATTCACCCTCCTATGGTAAAGGTGAACTCAATACTTTAATTAATGAATAAATTTAATGCTAATAACACTGGGTAAAGTGAACTATCGGGAATTGAAAAAATATAAGGACACATATCTACGGTATACTATTATATTAAAGGACAAGCCATTTTTTAGTTTGCGATCACTAACCTAGAAAACTACTGAACCAATTTGTACCAAATTTGAACCACATCATCTTCATAGTTCAAGGAAAGTTTAGCAATATTGCCATAAAAAAGCGAAAAGTGGTGGGCAATTTGATAATCGAACAATAGGTGGCGAAGACCATTCCAGAGTGGTTACAAAGGTACGGTGTTACGTAGATCTAGGAATTGATGATACAATTTATTTATTTTCAATTCGATTGGTATTAAAAATACTATACATATATGGAGCAACTTATGGATCCCAGTGTAGTTTAAAAACCAACCGATATAGTTGCCATTCTGCAAAATAGTTTGCAATGGTAAAATAATTAAACTACATCTTCATAGTTATAGAAAATTTTGTAATAATTAATTTTAATTAAATCATAATTAAAATACATAGTATTGAATGCCATAAACGAATTTGCTAAAGTATCATATACTTTCATGGTTAGAAATTAAAATCCAACCAGATGGATCGATAAAAATATTTCTGCCAAATTGGATGTCTAATGATGCTTTTATGTACTATCACTACCTACCTAATCAATGCAATTCCAACCAGCTTAAAAATCACTGCCATACGTTTAAATACCATTAATGAAATAATCATAAATTCCATACTTCAATACAAGATTTTAGAGTACAAAACTCTAGGGAAATATAATAAACATCTATATTACTCATTGCGTTGAATTTTCATTCGTTAGTGGATAATAAAAATTGTCCAACTGATTGTCCAATTGATCCAAGTTTTCGATGTCCAATTCGTTTTGGAATTGATTTCCATTGATGTACATTTAAGAGTTGAATCAATTTTTTGTTGGCGACCAGACTGTGGAGTGTCATTGATGTCAAAATTTCCTGAAAGAAATTTGGTTTTTATCAATAAACAAATGGAGTTCAATTATTAGTTAAAATAATCTATGTTCTTTACTTATGAAAGCGGGCTAAGCCGCGACGGGGAATGCTAGTAGGGGTATACAAAAATATGACACAAAAGTCCAAATATTTAAACGAGAATAACCAAATATTAAAAAAATACAGGCTAAAAAATAAAGAATATTTTAAGTATAATCAGGCTGTAAACATTATTATTATTTTTTTATGTTGATACTGCTTAGATTTGCTATAATTAATCATGCGTAGTTAAAGAAAATGAATGTACGGAATCATTTAGCCGAGAGTTGGAAACACCCGGCGTTAAGTTAAGATGTCTCTAGTGTCGTGGCTATTAAAAGTTCCTCTCTCTGATGGAGGTGAAAATAAACTCGGCAAAGTTTGCGGACCAGAGCTCGAAATGTGCACGGTCTACGCTTATAGCTCGCTATCATCTCTGCATATCTTACGATTTGCCTTGTCTCTACATCGGCTTGCCCTAATTAATTTAATTACACCATCATTATGCTTGTTCTCTACTGATTTCACTAGTATAAAGTCGGAATACGAGATGTTTGATGTACATATGATTTCGCCAATTGATGTTAATGTTAGATATCCGAAATTCGTAAATTACTAGGACACTGAAAACGGGTTATGTGTATGCTACTGTATGGTTCAATATATTCATGGAAAGAAAAAAATATAATAAAAATCTAGTTCCTGGTTACCATTATGGATAGAGGAACGACTACCTATTTTAATTTTTTATCATGTGACGCTTCAGTCATTACTTATTAGTTCGTCTAAAGGTAAATATACGGGAAAAACTGGAATTAAATCAAGATTAAAAAAATATAAATAAATGCAAAGGGAAAATTAAGGGCATACCCCCACCCTTCCTCCACCGCCAGCCTGTCCACTCTATGATATTCAATACTCTGTAGGTTCCGACTAGGGTTGGGCGATAGTCAATAGTTACTACCAATATATCGATAGGTAATGCCTATCGATGGTCACTACCGATAGTGTCGACTGTCGAAAGATCTTTTTTACCCTCAAGTTTTGAAACTCTCGGAATTATGCTGATCTGTCTGTCCAGTGTCGAGTTCTTTTCAAATTGAATTCGAGATTCCTAGAAATCAAGGGTTGTCTCAAAGATTAATCCAAAGGAAAGCACAAATGCTAGTTTTTCTTTCGAGAAATACGTGGCTCATAGAGCAAACTTGACTCTTGAAATTAACTATTTCGTTATTTTTCGTTTCTGAAGATTTGATTTGTTTATTATTATTGTATGTTCAAATAAATTACTTTTTTTCTCTCATCTTTATTATATAGTCTTATAATTTATAATCCGTATAAATAAGTAGATAATTGAATTTAATTAAATTAGTTAAAATACTTTATTGAATAGCTTTGGAATCGATAGCAATCGATAGATCTCAACCGATAGTATCAGCCTATCGATAGTGCTAACTATCGACTACCGCCCGAGCCTAGTTCCGACACTACATCTCTGTACATCTGCGACGTTTTATAAATTATTCAGTAAACAGATGTTCGGCTCATATACTCGTATATAGAAACATACCATGCTACTTCAAAGAGGCCTGAATTAAATTAAAAATAATATATTGCTTATAAAAAAAGATGAAAACTATTCTAATTTACTTTTAAATTAAGTATATCAAATTAAATAAAAATAATAATAACGTAATTATAAATAATTAATTATTCAGCTATTTAAATTAATGATAATTTATAAATATTCATTGAGTTTCCGCCCAACAGCTAGGGTCCGCTCATTATTTACAAAGGCCTTACATCTTCGGGAAGTTTTTGGCAACTGACCAACTCCTTGGTACCTTCTTATACTGGAAAATTATAGTGGCCAAGAGGAAAAACAAACACCTCAATTCTGTTCTGAACAGTATTTATAATAATAACTTCATAATTTAATACTGTACCTGTGTTCTAACCTTTATCTTACATAGATATCCAGAACATTTTCATACAAAAACATACATAAACTATAAAATTTATATATTGCAGACCCAGAACGATACAAGTTTTTTATTCAAACTGTTTCTCTAAATAATCAAACACTTAATCCCTCCGATCTATAATCTTGACAACGATAACTACCAGGTATGCAAGTTTAAAATGTCGTTTATTTCTTAAAATATATACACAGTAATTTAAAAAAAAAGTATAATATATTTTATTCAAAGTACTGACCCTCGCTTTCTACACATTTTGTCCATCTCTCGGGCAATATATGGATACCATTCCAAAAGAATGCTTCATCTTTATTTGAAATCCATTCATCGAGCCATTTTCGTACGTTTTCGAAATTGTTGAAGTGTTGCTCCGCCAATGAGTGTCCCATCGATGAGAAGAGGTGATAATCAGAAGGCGCCAGGTCAGGTGAATACGGCGGGTGGGGTAGGAGTTCCCAACCAAGCGAAGAAATCGTTTCCTTAGTCAATCTGGCTGAATGTGCAGGAGCGTTATCATGCTGAAGAATGACTTTGGCGTGCCTGTGAGCCAATTCTGGGCGTTTTTCGATCAATGCGTGACTCAAATTGATCATTTGTTGTCGGTAGCGCTCGGTATTGACTGTTTCGCCGCCGAGTAGACTACTCCCTTCTTATCCCACCACACACACAGCATTGTCTTCTTCCCAAAACGATCCGGTCTTGCACTCGATGTGGATGGTTGTCCTGGCGTTACCCATGATTTTTTTTTTCGTTTGGGATTCTGAAAATAAATCCATTTTTCATCGCCAGTTACAACTCGATGCAAAAAAAACCCTTTCTTTCGTGGCGTAAAAGCAGCATTTCGCACACAGTTTTTCGTTTTTTTTTCTATCTGTCGTTCGTCCAATTCATGTGGAACCCATTTTCCAACCTTTTGAATCTTTCTCATAGCTCTCAGGCGATCGGAAATGGCTTGCCTAGTGACATTCAACTGTTCTGCCATCATTTGTTGGGTTTGGGTATTGTCTTCGTCTAATAAAGATTGCAATTCGAAGTCCTCAAACTTTTTTGGTCGATTTTCTCGTTTTTGATCAGTAACATCAAAATCACCACGTTTGAAACTTTGAAACCAACGTTCACATGTCCTGACGGTTGGAGCAACATCGCCATAAGTCTCAACAAGAATTCGATGACATTCAGATGCCTTTTTTTCTTTTGATTAAATAAGAAAATCATGACATGCCGCAAATGCTCTTTATTTGGCTTAAAATTAGACATTTTTAACACCAAAGAAAGGTATGATACGTCCACGTAAACGACTTAAAAACAACTGACTTTTGTAAACAAATGACTAACAAACAAAATAGCGTTTAGAGATAAGCAAATCCTTCAATAGGCTAAGAGCGCATTCTATTGGAATTAAAACGACATTTTAAACTTGCATACCTGGTAAGATCCCTTGAGCTCCACCATTCCACCAAATTCCTGACAATTTTTAAAAATC
Source organism: Euschistus heros (assembly GCA_003667255.2). Taxonomy (NCBI): domain Eukaryota; kingdom Metazoa; phylum Arthropoda; class Insecta; order Hemiptera; family Pentatomidae; genus Euschistus; species Euschistus heros. The sequence goes on from RCWM02001027.1 coordinate 43,660, forward strand.
ATTTTTCTATATTATTATTGATGGATATTTGCCATTTTTATTAAATGGTTTTGTAAATGATTAGTAGGTATAACCCGAACCCCCGCACTCATAAATAAATAAATTAGATTATTTTAACTAATAATTGAGTTTCAATTGTTTATCGAAAAAATCTTGTATTGAAGTATGGAATTTAGCATTATATATTCAATAATATTTTTACGCATGGCAGTAATTTTTAACCTGGTTAAAATTGCATTGATTAGGTATTTGAAGAGTATGTAAAAGCATAATTAGACATAAAATTTGGTATCGATCCATCTAGATGGAATATAATTCCTAACCATAAAAGTATATGATACCCCCAGGTGGGATTCGAACCCACGACCTTCTGGTTACAAGCGCGCTGAAACCCTCGCCCCGGCTCACTCGGCCATTGGGTCTCCTTTCTTATTGTCTTTATTAATTTAATTTTTTACATTCATGTTTCATATTACAGTAGAACCTCGATTATCCGAACTAATTGGTGTCAGGGGTGGTTCGGATAAGCGAAAAGTTCGGACAATCAAGGTTGAAAATTGTACATAGAAGCGAAAAATTAAAAATCGGTCTGATAAATGAAATCCGGAAAAGAAGGAAAAATTCAATACATACATGTAAATTCTTCATCATTTTTCACAATGTACATATCATGTTCTTCTACATATATACCGAACCTATATATCTATCTATATAATATATAACTATAATACAACATATAATAATTGTTCGCGCCAATCGGCGCTCTTGTGAAAAAGGATAAGGAGACATTGTACATATCCGCCCTCTATCGCAATTTCTTGGGTCAACTGGCCCTTTAGATTTACAATAACTACCCAGAGGGCAGTCGATTACCTCCCGCAAAATTTATACTGGCCTTATCTAAACCCCCTGGTTTATTCGTTCTCTCTCTTTCTACCTTTGAAGCTGACCGAACCAGACTGACCTTCTATGCCCATGATCCTATGGTCTTCCTTTGTCTGTTACTGCCCAAGGCTAAAATTAGCCTTCCTAAGTTTTTCAATTGTGTTTCTTATGATATTTACCAAAGACATTACTATCCCTTGCAAATGAGTTGTATTCTTAAGCAGAAGATTTCTCAACCGATCATCTCAGCATACAGGAACAAATTAGCCACCGGTGATTCTCTTAGAGGCCTCTGAGAAGTCTCGGAGGTACAGCGGCAACTGCACAAGGGTGAGTGATTTTCACTTTAATACTTGGTTTAGATATCTTCTATTAAATGTTTTCCCAAAATTGCGAGCATTCGTTTTAATAAAATTATATACAGTCCATTCACCAGAGGCTGCTGCGCTTTCTGAGGAAGTTACCCTTCCTTTAAAGTCGCAACAGAAAATTTTAAGATCATTTATCAAACATAATAATATAAATATATCTATCTGTCTATATTTTAATATCTACGAAATACTTTTTTTTTTTTTTCGTTGGTTTGAAAAATCATCAATTTTCGTCTGCTATAACATTTTCATTTTCTTTGGTCAGTGCCAAGTCCTTTATTTTTTTGAGTTAAAGCAGCTGAAATAGAGCGTACTTTATATAGGACCTGCAATAAATTAAAAAAGTTTCGGCAACCGTAAAACTCGGAAATTTTAAAGTTCCACAATAAATTAGAGGTGAATTGAGAAAGAGGTGAGGTGCTTTGTAAATCCCTCCTGCAGTTTAAAACTGTTAAATCGTTTAAGGGCTGCTCGTTAAATGTGAACTAGCTCAGAGCGGCGGCTGCTCCGCACTTGTTCTATTATTTATTTTATCGTTAAAACATAATTTGTTTTTAAAATTTGTAGGACTATTAGCGATCTCACTCTGACAACAGCAAGGGGGAGGGGGAGGGGCTCGATGGCCGAGTGAGTTGGGGCGAGGGTCTCAGCGCGCTCGGTACTGAAGATCGTGGGTTCGAATCCTACCTGGGCGGGTTAAAAATCTTGACCTTCCCACCTTACTCTACAATAGATAAGGTCACCTGTAGGATAACCCGTCCTTGTTGATAGTCTAGTAGGAGTACATACGGACATTAAGCCTCAAAAAACAACAACAGCTATCAACAAAGTGAACAGGCGTGGGACCTCTTGTAATCCAAAATTTTTTTGTTTTCACTATACAGAAAAGGCTTCAGTTCATCTTTTGTCAACTTTTTTTGTGTGATACAAGTTACGTTGAATAGGGGTCACCTGTGGTGTAGTGGTTAGCATAGCAACCTACTAAACCCAAGATCGCGGGTTTGCAGCACGGCAGATGACCTTAGGATTTTTTAAAGGGAGTAAAAAATCCTTAGCTATGCCGTCCTTCGGAAGGGACGTAAAATGGGGGGTCCCGAGCCTGTGCGATGTCAGGTACTCGTTAAAGATTTAGGACTCCCACCGTAGCATCGTCCCATTAGCCATAGCACCATAAAGTGACGTTAAACGAAATAAACAACAAGTTACGTTGAACTGTTATTTTAACCTCTGAAATAGAGAGTAAAAAAAGTACATATTCATCATGTAATGCTTTGGGAATTTGAACAAGGCAATAGTGCTAGAGAAACAGCTGAAACAATATGCAGTGTGTATAGTGAAGAACTAATAACTGATCGAGCGTTGGAAATAGTTTTATAAAATTCCGTTCTGGGTATACAATGTTAAAAGAAGAACCAAGGGCGGGACATTGACAACTCAACTACCTTTTAAAGGCAATATTAGAGCAAAATCCACGTCAATCAACAAAAGGACCGAGTTTGAACTCATACAGTAAATTTGTCGAAAATCGCTCCTATTTTGCTCGGAGGCACTGAATGAACTAAATTAAATGTTTAAAAAAAAGAGTTTATATAGTAAGCGAAATAAATAGGGTTTTAAATAATGTGTATAACTTAGCATAGTGGTATAGTCTTATTTACACAATTGGAATTAATAATGAAACGGAAATAAAATCCTGCATTATTTTTGCATCAACCTAATACTTCCAACTCCTGGTCGAAAGTTCGAATCCGGCTGAGGAAGATAATTATTTATAACGTCCTTATGTACTCCAATTAGGACATGGAGGACGGGTTACCAACCTATTCTAGCCTGGATGGGAAAGTCAAGATTTATTTCGTACACGCTTCTAGCGCCTTTCACAATCATTTCTCAGAAAAAAAAAATAAATAGAATCACGGTTGTAAAGCATTAAATTTACTTTAATTTTTTATATACATTTCTGGCACTTAAGCAAATGTAGCACAAAGTGTGAGGTAAACTTTTTTTTTTTTTTTTTTTTTTTCTCGATTATTATCGATTTTTAATAACTTATATCTGGAAAGCCATTGAAATTTCGACAAATATGTATATGAACAATTTTATAGGAAATTTAATCAGCTTTAATTTTTATTTGAAATATATTTTCCTAGAGTTTACAGTTTTCTAAATATAATAGAAAAGCCAAAAAATGGGACGTTCTCTCCCCCTTAACCGTTAGCTCAGCCCCCGGGGGCGGGTACTTTTAGTATGTTTATCTTCTAAACTAATCCTAACGAAGACCTGAGGTCAAAAATAATCGCATATTTCATTCACTCTGCAATATGTTTAGTGACTGAACTATTATATTTTAGGAATAGTGGGGGAGAATACCTACTTATAATAATAATAATAATTTTACAAGAATATAATTATAACACATTATAATTAAGTAAAAAGTCAATTGCCTAGCCTTTGCAGATGATATGGCCCTACTAGCTGAGACCTGAGATGAAGCCAAAGAACAGACCCTCAAACTATGCACTAATCAGAAAAAATAGGTCTTAAAGTTTCCTTCGAAAAGACCAAAATAATAAAAAACAAAAGAAACCCACCAAAACATCTTAAAGTGGGCGAACAAAAAATAGAAATAGTCAAAGAGTTCAAATATCTTGGATAATGGATCAGCTAGTACAACCTATAAAAAAAAAGCAATGGGATCTAGAAGAAATAAAGTTGAACTGGCCTTCCAACTCACCAAAAACACATACAATAAAAAGTCCCTCTCATGGAATGCAAAAAAAAAAAGACATTACAGCACTGTAATTAAACCAGAAGCACTCAATGCAGCTGAAACACTGTCCAGTACTAACCATAGCCCAATCGAACGACTAGAGATAAAAAAAAAGCAAATTCTAGCCCCAAATTTCATAACAACAAATAAATCCACACCAGAAATGGAACCTTTTACCAAAGAATTGAGAAACTTTCAGACACATAGAGGAGAGAAGAATTGATTTCGATGGACACCTCCTCAGAACGAACCCAAATAGACAAACTAGAAAAACTTAAGATAAAAAAAAAGGTTGCAATTAAAAATCAAAACGAAACGAACAATCAAAATCTCTGTACAGAAGAGGAAAGCAAGATCAAAAAGAATAAAGCAATATTTGGCTAAAAGAAAGGCACGGAGCATTCAGAAGTGATCCAACATACTTTTCAGTCGGGTGAAACGAAAAAAAAATGTAATAAGAATAAAAGTTAATGTAATAAATTATATCTCGGTTGATATCGTTTAAATATTCAGGTGTATAATAAAAAATTGCCTGATGGTAAGTTTAAAATGTCTCATAACTGGCTCAATATTTCTGACAGATAATATCATTCGAAAGGGACTCTATTAACTTCCATGTAAGATGGAATCAGTAAAGATTGATATTCAGGTCCGAGTATAGAATTGAAATTAATTAAGGTAATAAATTATTTTTATTACCTATCAAAAGGAACTCTTTGCAATAAAATAACTCGAGATCAAAATGTTGATAGGGAGAGAGGAAGGGATACAAGTATTGGGCAGATTATCTGTGTAGTTATTATAAATCCAGGGAAGATTGGTGCTTCCAGGTGGGGGAGGTAAACTGTACTCATTAAGGAAAGTATGCAAGCCATTTACATTCCGAAGATTAAAATTGAAAAATTCTTGTTTCTACTAATTTAAGTGTACTTCAGTAAATAGTCTCGGGGTCTTTTTCTATTATAGAACTTTCATTGGAGCGCTAAAAATGGTTTTTACAACTAAAATGATAATTTATTTACCAGTTTTTGTCATACCGTTACTTTGCATTGTGATTACCTCACATTTACTGGATGTATTTCTGTAAATTTCCATAGTAAATTGAAGAAAATGAAAAAATTCAAATAAAAAGGGTTAGTCCAACATCACAATCCACCGTTCAGCAATGCTATCGTGTGGTGGACGTTGTCTCCTCCGCATTGGAGCGCGGAATGTACTGCACGGGAGCCTTTCTCGACGTGGAACAGGCCTTTGACCGAGTCTGGCACCCAAGACTGCTTGACAAGCTCCGCAAGTTCCTTCCTTCAACATACTTCCTAATTATCCGTTCCTATCTGAGTGATAGAACTTTCAAAGTAAACCATTAAAATTCCTATTCTCCCCTCTTTACCCAATCTGCCGGCGTTCCTCAAGGTAGTATCTTAGGCCCCATCCTCTACACGGTGTATACATCTGACATTCAAACTCATCCTACCAATCTCCTCACTACTTACGCTGTTGACACATGTGTGTTATTAGTAAACAATGATCCCTTCATTGCCTCCAAAACACTACAATCCCATATCCTAAACCTTCAAGAATGGTGTCAGAAATGGAGAATCAAAATAAATCCAAAAAAATCTCACCTAATATAATAATAACCTTTACCCTTCGTCGTAAACCCACGACTTCCTGTCCTACAGTATCCTTTAATGGTATTCCACTAATCCCTGTTGAAGAGATTCGCTACCTTGGACGCCACTTGGACAAACGTCCAAAAAGACAAGAAACTGCCAGTCGTTACAGATTACTTCAACATTTATTAGACAAACGTTCAAAGCTCCCAAATAATTACAAAAGACAAATATACATGACTGTGATTAGACCTATCTGGACGTACGGAGTTGAACTTTGGGGCTCCATTAAACCATCCAATCCATCTCGTATCCAATCCTTACAATCCAAAATCCTTCGAAAAATCCTCAATGCACCTTACTTTGTCACCAATAAGCTTATCCATAAAGATCTTAATGTTCCATATGTTGCAGATTCAGCCCAAACCAGATATCTTTCCTTCCATAGTAAGCTCCATAACCACTCAAATCCCCTAATTTTTCAACTTGCTTCCCACACTATTCCTGATAATCCTCCGAGGCGTCTGAAAAGAAGATGGCCCAGAGACCTTCTAGTGTAGAACTTTTATTAAAGTGCTACTGATGGGTAGTACTTTTTATGTACGTTTTTTACTTTTTATGTCACGTTATTGTAATAGTTAACAGCACATTTACTTGATGTATAAATTTTGTACAGTTTTAAATTTCAATAAATTGTTATTAAAAAAAAAAAATAGGGTTAGTAAACCATTTTGAAATGAATTAAAAAATAAATAAATACATAATGATTTGATATCGACAAATTATAGAATAATAAAGTAAAATGAAATATTAGGTTAATGCAAAAATAATGCAGATTTTTGGTATTCAGTAAAGACATCGATTGTTTCTCCAATTGCCTTGAGATTGCGTACGATTGTTGACTGATCCACATCGAGTTCTTCCGCTATTTCTCGAGTAGTTTTGGTGGGGTCAGCTTCAACTATTGCCTTTAACTGGTCGTTGTCAATAGCAGGGGGACGGCCACCATCTTCTTTGTTTGAAAGGTCAAAATTTCCACTATGGAATTTTTAAAACCATTGCTGCACTGTAGATCCATTAATGGTACCTGGCCCCCAAACTTCATTAATATTTCCAGCCGTTTCCGCAGCACTTCGACCGAGTTTGAAATCATACAAGTAAATTTGCCGAAAATCGCTCCTATTTTGCTCGGAGGCACTGAATGGACTAAATTAAATGTTTAAAAAAAAAGAGTTTATATAGTAAGCGAAATAAATAGGGTTTTAAATAATGTGTATAACTTAGCATAGTGGTATAGTCTTATTTACACAATTGGAATTAATAATAAAACGGAAATAAAATCCTGCATTATTTTTGCATCAACCTAATACTTCCAACTCCTGGTCGAAAGTTCGAATCCGGCTGAGGAAGATAATTATTTATAACGTCCTTATGTACTCCAATTAGGACATGGAGGACGGGTTACCAACCTATTCTAGCCTGGATGGGAAAGTCAAGATTTATTTCTAAGGAGATGAATTTGTCAGGGGTGCAGTCAAGGTTGAATAAACACAGCCAGTTTTTAAATGAAAAACTTATATTTTGGCGTGCCAACGTTTCGACCTGCCTTGCAGGTCTTCATCAGGGCTAAAATAACAAAAAATTGGATGTGACCAAGATGATACTAACATTAAAAAAATAAAAAAAATAAATAATAAACATAATTTAAAAATGAAAAAGAAAAACAAAAAAAAAAAAAAAAAATTTGTAGTTAACTAGATAATTGAATACAAAATAGTAGTGAAGTTTAGTCGAAGATACAGTTGTAATAGAGTAATTAAATAATTTAAATTGAATAATATAAATTTAAATTTATTTACAAAATATAAGTTTTTCATTAAAAAACTGGCTGTGTTTATTCAACCTTGACTGCACCCCTGACAAATTCATCTCCTTAGTTAAAACTAACAGTCAACAATACAACCATCATCAAGATTTATTTCGTACACACAAGTATAATAAACAGTTCAGGAAATTAATTATTTTTTTCTTTAAACTGTTATCCTGTAAAGTTACGGAAATGTGACTTAGTGATTTGTATCTCCGGGGTACAGATATAACAATATAAAAGTCTTTACATATCATAATTCCATTTGTGAATATTCAACTTATATTTCATTTTATTTTATCATTGTATTATTTATCAATATTAGACTATAATTTATTTAATTATTTTAAATTAATTCATTTATTTTTATTTTTTGAAAATTTCATAATTGTTTATTAACCTTATTACTTTTCATTTTTTCTTATCTCTTTTTTTTTTTTTTTTTTATTTCTGTATTTTTTTTGTCTTTAGCGCTGATAATGGTCACTAAAGTTGGCCGAAACGTTGGCTAATAAATACGTTTGTTTTTACCAAACATTGCTTTTTTTTTTACTCATCCTAGTTACATCCTATACATACATTTCATCAGGTGTACCAACACAGCTATTTAAAACAGTTTATCTTCGACTGTCATCACTTTCGTACAATATTAACCTCCAGTGTTACAGAATGCGCTAGTTGTTTTATTTTATTCACAGAGACACGGACGGATACTAACGGAATAGTTTTGCAATTTCTATGCGCTGAAGGCAGGTTGTGTGCCAGTCATTGTATTTTATGTAAATCAGTCAGTTGTAAATATCCTTAACATAATACCAAACACAAATTTTTTTATATCCATTTTTTTAAATTTACAGATGTACAAAATATTTACATCAAGTAAATGTATTGACAACGATTATAATAACATGTCAAAACTTGGAAAGTACTACTCATCTACTCAATAAAAATTCTACACATGAAGGTCTCTTGGCCATTTTTTTTTCAGACACCTTGAAGGAATATGAAGGAAATATCGGGAATGGAGTGGGAAGCAAGTTGAAAGACTAGTGGATTTGAATGGTCATGGAGCTTATTATGGAATGATAGGTATCTGGTTTGTGCTAAATCAGCAACAAAGGAAACATTAAGATCTTTATGGATAATTTTATTGGTGACAAAGCAAGGATTTTTCGAAGTACATTGGAATGTAAGGATTGGATACGAGATGAATTGTATGGTTTAGTGGAGCCCCAAAGCTCAACTGTTCAAATAGGTCTAATCACAGTGATGTAAATGAATCTTTTGTAATTAATCGGGTATGTATTTTTTGTCAATCCCCAAAACTTGATCGGCCGGCTTTCCTTCTCATACGCTTTCTTGTCTGTAATCGTTTGACAATATTGACTGTAAGCATCTGAAGAGACTACACATGGGATATGGCTTAGAAAGACATTTATTGTTCCAGTAGTAGACATGTTTGTGATCCGCCTGTAGACACCTCTGTCTACTATTGGAACAAAAGATTTCCTGGCTAAAATTAAAAAAATAGTAATTTTTAAAATTGGGCTACGAATCACATTCAATCATTGGTACAAAAAATTGGAAGTTTCTAGTAGTAAACACTTTTGTATAATGCTGGAACAAGAGAGTAAATCAGTGTCCTAGTAGTCGACAGGTTGTTTTTGCTCATTCAAACAAAATTTATCATACAAAATATGTTATTTAGGGAGTTGATTGTGTCCACTATCTTTACAAACAAAATTTGTCATAAAATATTACAACAATAAAAGAATAATTGATGAAAATTACACTAACCTCCCTAAGCTACTGTGGTGAAGCGAAGAGTCTTTTATGACACTGTTAATTAAAAACTTTCCTAACGTTTCCACCGCTACACAAAATCTGTTGCTACTTTATAGTGGCAGTAGTAGCTGAAGATTAAAATGGGACCAAATTCAAATCGTTTTGAAGGGAGCTTTGGACGTTTTTCTAGTAAATGTTGAAGTATTCAGTAACTGTTTTTTTTCTTAATTTTTTTTTTTTTTAAGTATTTCCACCAGTGCAGTCATATTTGATACAATATAAATACTGCTAAATATAAATTTCCATGTTCAGTGTCAATACATGGACAGTCATATAGATCCTGTCAGTCGAATTTCCCCTCTTATCCTCTCCCTCCTCGCCAGCTGTTCAGAGGTACAGAGGTAACAGGTGGTAGAGAGATATAGAAGGTGATCCGTAGCCGATGATGACATAACAGCTGGGGAGTCAGGTGTGGTCCCTCCCGATGCCGTCATCTTCCAAAAATACTTCTATGGGGAACATCGACCTCTGCAAGGCCAATCTTTCGCGAGTCGTTAGCTCTCATCGCTATTAGCTTCATCATAATTAATAATCTTTTGGGTGGGTCTCTCGTATTTATATCTAAAAAAACTATTTTATTTTAATTTGTTTTTCTGTTTTATTTAGTTTATTCGGGTGTTGATTTCAGAGACAACTCAATTTATTTTACGTATAAGTGGTTGAGATATTGCCAAAATATTTTTAAATAATTATACAGGGTGAGTTCCTCTTAGTGTAAAAATAAAATGTCATAATACAGCATCATTGGATGTATGTATTACGTATGTAGTAGTATTTAGCTAAATAATAACTATTACTAATAATGAATAGTTTTTTTATTAACATTATAGTTTTAAGAATCTGAAAGTATAAATGGTTTTATCGCTACTTTACTCTAAGGCCAACACACAATTCATAAAGATATAAAATAATTACAACCATAATTGCCGCGAGGTACAGTGAACCATTGTACCGGAGTAATTAGAAATAGGTGGTTGTAGAAGTTAGTCTAAAATTTAAGTTTTCAATTTAATCGCTACTGGATTAGATAATTTGTAGCTTATATACAGGGTGAGTATCTCTTAGTGTAACAAAACGAAAAATTAAGTGACACAAGATTAAAAATGAAGAAAAATGCCGCAGACCTTATCTTTATATTCCAATCCGTTGCAAATATACGATAACTCTAAGACTTTTTTGAGGAAACCACGTTTCTATACCTTAAAAGCTTTATTATCTCCACTTTCTTTAAATATTTTTTTCAAATTTTGAACACATTTTCGGATTTAGCATTAAATTTCCTATAAGACCTGAGTACACGTAACCTTGAATTTTACAAACTTGTGACCTTTTTTTTTTTTTAATTCTTTTATTAATAGAAATTTACAACTGTATTAGAAAACATATCTAGTAAATATGCGGTATATATGAGATATAATGACATGAATAAAACTTGTAGAGGAACTACCCATTGGTAATACTCTAATGAATATTTACAAAAGAAGATCATGAGGCCATCTTCTTTTCAGACACCTCGGAGGATTGCCAGGAATGGAATGGGAAGCTAGCTGTGCAACAAGGGGATTTGGATGAGTGTTAAGTTTATTATGAAAGGGAAGATATTTGGTCCGTGCGAAATCGGCGACATATGGAATATTAAGGTGATTATGGATTAATTCATTTGTGACAAAGTAAGGAGCATTAAGAATTTTTCAAAGGATTTCGGATTGGAGTGATTGGATGCGGGAAGAATTCGATGGTTTAGTGGATTCCATAATTCTATACCGCAAGTCCAAATAGGTCTGATAACCGTCATATAGACAAGTTTCTTATAGTAAATCGGGAGATTTGAACGTTTGTCAAGTTAGTGTTGTAGCAGTCGAAATCTACGTGCAGCTTCTTGTCTTTTCAATCTTGTATGAGGGTTCCAGGTAAGTCTCTTGTTCAGATGAAATCCAAGGTATCGTATTTGTTCCACATTAATTAGCGGTACACCATTAAAGGATACTGGAGGACAAGATGAGGTAGGTTTTTGACGGAGGATAACGGTTATTTGTTGGGATTTGCTAGGATTTATCTTGACTATCCAGTTATGACATCATTCTTCAAGGGAAGTGATATGTGACTGGAGTGTCTGGGATGCAGAAAATGGATCATCATTGATTGATAACACGCTGGTGTCACCAGCAAAAGTTTTGAGGGTAGTATTAGGATGAGTTGGAATATCAACTATAAACGACAAACGACACACACAACAAACTTGATCTTTACTTTCTTTCTGGAAATTACAATGTATTATATAGCCCAGTCAAATGCGGAGTTCACCTCGGAAATAGCTGAAATTTTGTATATACCTTTGTTTCGGTCGATAATTAGAGAGAAAAAATATTTTTACCTCACTTTTTGTTAAACATTTGATTCAAGTGCCAGAGAAATATATATGATATTTAAATAAATTTAACGCTCTAGAGCTTTCTGGCAATATTTCTGTGAAACGATCCTAGAAGGCACTAGGAGCAAGTGTTTTCCAAACTGGTGCTCGCTTCTTCTTCTCCACGCGGTTATCTCGAAAGCGGTTAATCCAAATATAAAAATATTTATACTGAAATTGTAGAAAATTTTATTATTTACTAGTTTTGTAACTATTTTAATTGACGTCCATGGCATATTAATCAAGATATTTGAAAAAAAAACAACTCATTTTTGTGACCTTTGACCTTGAATATCTAATTATGCTAACACGCTGAGATCAGTGACTTTTCACTCCTTATTTAGAAGCCCAAAAGAAAGGCATATGCAAATTCAGCTTCTTTGCTTCCTTTCCGAGATTTGCTGTATAAAACAACTGATTTGACTGGGCTAATACATTGTAACATCCGTAAATATGGTAAAGATCAAGCTGTTATTTTGGACCAAAGTTTATAAAATTCAAGGTTACGTGTACTCTGCTCTTACAGCAAATTTAATGCTAAATTCGAAAATGTGGTCTAACCATCTAATTTCGACTGCTACAACACTTACTTGACAAACGTTCAAATCTCCCGATTCATTATAAGAAACTTGTCTATATGACGATTATCAGATTATCAGATTACGGTATAGAATTGTGGGGATCCATTAAACCATCGAATTCTTCCCGCATCCAATCACTCCAATCCAAAATCCTTTGAAAAATTCTTAATGCTCCTTACTTTGTCACAAATGAATTAATCCATAATCACCTTAATATTCCATATGTCGCCGATTTCGCAAGGACCAGATATCTTCCCTTTCATAATAAACTTAACACTCATCTCTATCCCCTTGTTGCACAGCTAGCTTCCCATTCCATTCCTGGCAATCCTCCGAGGTGTCTGAAAAGAAGATGGCCTCATGATCTTCTTTTGTAAATATTCATTTACCAATGGGTAGTTCCTCTACAAGTTTTATTATGTCATTATATCTCATATATACCGCATATTTACTAGATATGTTTTCTAATACAGTTGTAAATTTCTATTAATAAAAGAATTAAAAAAAAAAAAAATCACAAGTTTGTAAAATTAAGGTTACGTGTAGGTCTTAAGAAAATTTAATGCTAAATCCGAAAAGTCAAAATTTGAAAAAAAAATATTTAAAGAAAGTGGAGATAATAAAGCTTTTAAGGTATAGAAACGTGGTTTCCTCAAAAAAGTCTTAGAGTTATCGTATATTTGCAACGGATTGGAATATAAAGATAAGGTCTGCGGCATTTTTCTTCATTTTTAATCTTGTGTCACTTAATTTTTCGTTTTGTTACACTTAGAGATACCCACCCTGCATATAAGCTACAAATTATCTAATCCAGTAGCGATTACATTGAAAACTTCAATTTTAGACTAACATAACTTTTACAACCACCTATTTCTAATTACGAGTATTGCGGTACAATGGTTCATTGTACCTCGCAGCAATTATGGTTGTAATTATTTTATATCTTTATGAATTGTATGTTGGCCTTAGAGTAAGGTAGCGATAAAACCATTTATACTTTCAGATTCTTAAATCTATAATGTTAATAAAAAAAATATTCATTATTAGTAATAGTTATTATTTAGGATTGATGAATTAAATGCCACTTCTATTGAGATTATTTTATTTGAAAACTAGTTTCGAATGCTAAACATTCATCTTCAGTTCTAAAACATACAAAATTTTTTTTCAACACATCAGTACTATGTTACATAGATTATATATACTAAAGTTTTTAAAAAGGTAAGACAAGAAATCAAGCACAGGCACTCACCTTCGAGGTAACTAAAACACTGAATTTGTGAGAAGTAAAAGGGGGCAGGTAGGTTAAGTTTTAGATTTACAACGGGGTTTCCCTTGTGACTCATTGGGTTTTTTCCGTTCCTATGGGAAAAACAAATTTAAAATGGGGCTATTGGATATGTTAATCTGATCATTTAAACAAAAATCTGGATCGGTTTTAAACGATTTTATTATTTCTAGTGATTCAAAAGTATTTAATTTTAGGCTATTTTCTACTTGATGTAATTTTTTTACTCCCGAGACTTTATTAAATTTGTGGTTACTTTCATTTAGATGGATAGCGAAATTGGAATTTCGGGTATTATTAGTATATGCTCTTATATGTTCATTTACTCTTTGATTTACGGATCGTCCGGTTTTTCCCGTGTATTTTGCTTCACAGTCATTAAATTTTAATTCGTATACGCCGCTTTTTTGGAAAGGGTCTATTTTGTCTTTCGGTGAAGGGAAGTATGATGACAATGGTTTATCTATTTTAAATGCAGGGTTTAAACCTAATTTTTTTAATTCTTTCCCGACTTTAGCGGATATTGGGCCGTAGTATGGTATCAAAATATATTTTTAGGGGTAGCTTTATCCTCTGGGGGTGTTTTGTATATATTATTCATAGTTTTTTTATGTATTTGTTTTCTTAAAATATTATCGATTGTAGTTTTACTGTATCCGTTGTTGTTAGCTATAGTGTGAATTGTTCGTATTTCTTTGTTATAATTTTGTTCATTTAGCGGTATATTTAAGAGGCGGTATATCATGCTATGAAATGCTGCAAGTTTGTGTGTTAGTGGTCTCCTGGCATTGTTGTCTATAACTACATCTGTGTGTGTGGGTTTCCTGTGTATATTAAATTCGTGTTGTTTATTGTTTATGGAGATTTCTATGTCTAAACAATTTTTAAAGTTTTATTGCTCTCTAACTCCAGTGTGAATTTAATTGAAGGGTGGATTTCGTTTATTTTCTTTAAGAAACTATTGATTTGTCTGGTCGTCCCAGACCATAGGCAAATTATGTCATCAACATAAGGATACCAGTATATGATGTGTTGAGCTAATTGAATGAATGATGAGTTGAATGAAGGATTTTCTGTTCTAATTTATTCATAAAAAGATCTGCCAGAAGGGGTGAAAGAGGGGACCCCATTGGTAATCCTTCTTCCTGTTTATAGAATGTATTGTTAAATTGAAAATAATTGTTTTATGCAAACTGACATTAAATTGTAAAATTCTAATTTTTCTAGTGGTTGAAGATTAGACCGGAAGATTAATTTTTCTAAAATTTCTATTGTTTCTGAAGGTGGGATACTGGTAAACAGATTTACCTAGTTATTATTTACCTAAATACTACTACATACGTAATACATACATCCAATGATGCAGAATTATAACACTAGTTATTGATATAGTGCTAGTAACAGCTAGTTATGGAAACGTAATAAGAGAGATATCAATTTTTATGTTTTTTCTACTACTTTTGCCACACTCTGAGACACCACTGAAACATCCATGAATTTCGTTCATTAAGGAGGTGGAAAAGTTACGTCAAAGATCAAATGTTTTAAAGTTTTCCTTTCAAAACCTGTGAATCTCAGCTGTAGTTATTACAGCCCCGAGCGGCTAAGCCGAGAGTGTTATTTCAACAATTTGAAGGGACGGTTTTAAAATGCAAATTTCTCAGTTTTCCACGCAAGCGGTGATTGCGCCATGACCTCAAGTGCTCTCATTATAACTTTTAAGTAGCAATATTCTGCCTTTTGACTCGCACTTGGACTATAAATGCTCTGTGGCTTGTTCATTTTTTTTTTTTTCGTTTATGTGCTAATTCCATGGAACGGCGGAGGAAGCCAAATTCATTGTCAAGGCAGGCTTTGAAGAGAGAATAATGGCCGCCGTTCCATGTTTTACATCTAAACAAGGAACCTTAATTGGCTATTTTTTGAGGGGTTAAGTCCTTGACCTTAAGGCTATGTAAGAATTCTAGGTGATTTATTCATTTTTAAATAAGCAACAAGAAAATACTGCAGTTTACAAATCAAAATTATTTTGATTTTATAATAAAAAAAAAAACTCAATTTCTCCATGACTGGGAAAAACAATGGATTAGTCTATCTCTAATCTACTGATATTCCCAATTTAAAAAGAAAAACTTACTTAACTTAATAATTAAATTACATTAACCATTAATGATTATTCAAAACAAACAAACTTGAAAGAAAATAATCAAATCAAATTCGATTTTTTCCATTCATATCAGTATAGCTCCTAAACGGTAGGTTCTAGCGACAAATGTTATAGAACAAAAAATATTTTCCATTAAATTTCTAATACGGTAATGATCGTCAAATTTTCGATTTGAGCGACACCAATAGAGCAAGAGCGTGTCAAAAAAGCCCCAAAACTTAAAAACTGTCGGCACAAATGTTATTTGAAAAAATAAATTTTCTTCTGAATTTCTAATCGAGAAACTGTAGTCAAATTCTCGATACGAGAAACACCAACAGAGCTAGAGCTAGTAAAAAGTTACATTTTGAGTGAAAACAAAAAAAACGGTAAACAAGAATACTATAATCAATAAAGTTATTATAGACAAAATGTGATTAGAGAGGCGGAAGAACCCATCGCTATTGTATTTTTTAAATTTGTATGATTAAAATATAGAATATACTAATTCCTCAAGACTAGTTTAAACCTTAGAAAATCAAAATCAACAATCAAAAATCAAAAATTACAATAACATTACAACACGACATATTTTTTTCTTACTCATAGAAAACAAAGCAATTCCATAGACTTACACAGTAAAATATTAAAGACTAACATTCAACAGAAAAATAATATGGTCTCCTCAAGTTAAACTTGCTTTAAATAAGCTCTCTCAGTTACAAAGAAAATTCTCCCCCAAACTAACAAGGGGAGGACACACTCAGTCTCTCACGGATCTTTTTGGCAATTTTTTTGGAGGTTCCTAGTCAAAAAATATTAGATGAAAGTCACGAAATTCAATGGTTGATATCGTTGGAAAGAGTAAAGTCTCAGCTTTCTTTTGATGTATATAAATGTAAAATTCGATGAACAAAAACCTATTCAAAATATTGGAAAATCCGAAAAACATTTTGATTTTTAACTTGAGTTTGAAACCAGATGGGATGATGAAACCAAAAACATTTCAAGCGTATTACCACCCTATATTTTGAGTAAACTAAATACATTAAACGCTTAGATGGTTTAACATATCAACTTTATTTTTTTACTTAAAATATAGGGTGGTAATACGCTTGAAATGTATTTGGTTTCATCATCCTGTCTGGTTTCAAACTCAAGTTGAAAATCAAAATTTTCCAATAGTTCATCGAATTTTACATTTATATACATCAAAAGAAAGCTGATACTCTCCTCTTTCCAGCGATACCAACCAATTTCGTGACGAAGTAAAGGCGATTTAAAGGTATGTAACCAATAATCGGTTTAAAAAAGTTTCCTGGAAGAGGTTGAAAAAAATGATATTTTTGATTTTGTTGAATAAGCGTTTTTTCACGTTTTTGAGGGTGCTAAATTAGAATCTGACGTCAATTTTTGTCTGAAAAAATCTTAAGAGGTAGTTTGCTTGAAAAACTAGTTATTATTTTAGAATTTAATTAACCTAAGCCAAAATCGATGAGGCGACTGTATTTTTCCTTAAATTCGCAATCAAAACTAAAAATCTTGGTGCAAGAATCATGTCGATATAATTTTTTAAACTCGAGATAAAAAAGAAATTAATTTAATGCTATTTTATTTTTTTTCTCGGCTTCTAGGGCCCATTGATCAGAACGGCAAAATACGTGTCTAATATTTTTTGACCAGGAACCTCCAAAAAAATAACCAACAAGATCCGTGAGAGACTGAGTGTGCCCTCCCCTTGTAAATAAATTTCTGACTTTATTTTCCTAAAAAAAATTAAAAAAAAATCTCGTAGTTACTTACAGTTCACAAAAAAACAGAAGAAAATTATAAGATTAACAAAAACCTATAGCTACATGTCCAGGCGGCTATAAAGCTATAAACAAATAGCCTCGAACATAGAATTCTAATGGAAGCAATAATAGGCTTTTTGCCAGTTGTCTAGTCGGCCAACATAATCAGATATAAAAAAAGCTATCATCAACATTTAGTTGTATCGATCGGTTCCTTAGAATCAACTTTGGATCATGAATATAATAAAAATCAAGAATCGAAATTTATAATCGACACACTTCTTGTTCATGATTCGTAATTACACAATACTATATATACACTTTAATATATTGGACTACATCAAAGAAAAATTTAGAATATTTCACGCCGAAGGAAAAGAAGTTGGATGAGGGATATTCTTCGTTAGGATTGATAAATCAATTGCCACTTTTATTGGAATAATGTTTATTTAATAAGTAGTTTTGCTATGAAATCTATGTAACAAATTACTGATGTTTTGGAATCTTTTTATGTTTTTAGAACTGATAATGAAAGTTTAACATCCGAAACTAGTTTTTGGAGATGTAGATAGTCAGGGTAGGCAGTCATAGATACTCAGCAGATCAGAATAAAATTGTTATTTTATTTTAATTGTAAAAGCCAACGTTTATTTTGATCTGCTGAGTATCTATGGCTGCCTACCCTAACTATCTACATCTCCTATACTGCACAGTAAACTATACCTTATGAATATGAAACTAGTTTTTGAATAAAAAGAATTTTCATAGAAGTGGCAATTAATCCATCAATCCTTATTGCATTGATCCTTATATACCAGCATGGTGTACCTCGAGTGGACCTCTTTAAGTAACAAAACACCTAAAATATATTCAGGAAGAGTTAGCTATGTGTACTGATCAATGACAGTTGTGTACGCATATTTTAGCTAAAATGATGTTCAGATCGTAAAGTTCGATTTGAATCTAATAATTCTGAATTAGAAAGGATTCGGGTTTTAATTTTGGTTTAATTAGTTTTTATAGACTATGCGTTGTATTTTGCATGTGTTACAACCCCAAATAGTGTGTACAAACATTTTTATATTATAAAGAAACATGATAAGAATACAGTGTCAAATAAAAAGAAATTGACGATAATGACTATGACAACAAAGAAATGGCAGTGGGGAAGCGAAGATAATGTTGGGAAAGACATAACAGATGCGGGGACAAGACCAGCGATAAGGAACTGCAAATATTGTCGCAGTAGCTACAAGCGGGTGCCTCCAACCACTTCTACAACATGGCTACGCATACAAGCGTCTCTCCTTACACTTAACTATATATACAGCAGTTCTCTATGTAGCTCCAAGCCACGTCAAAACAGAAAGCCGCGGAGTTTTCAAGATATATATATAAAGGAAATGTTCGCAGTTTATTACAGCCAGAACTATTACTTTACTGAAACCCTAATGATTTGTCATTTCATTTGTTTATTGCAATCAAGCAAAGCAAAATATATAAAAGATAAATTTTTACTTTATTTTTTATTTTTTATTTTTGAATGCCAATGTTTGTGTAATAAGGAGGAACCTATAACTAGAATCATATCCGCCAATGAGCATTGGAACACGAAAAAAGTTTTTTTTTTTAATTTATTGAAATTTACAACTGTATAAAATATATAAAACAAGTAAATGTGTTGAAAGTAAATACAATGGCATTTAAATAACATGTGAAGAACTATTCACTAGTAGCACTTCAATAAATTCTACACTAAAAGGTCTCTAGGCCATCTTCTTTTCAGACGCCTCGGAGGATTTTCAGGAATGGAATAGGAAGCAAGTTGGGAGACTAGTGGATTGGAGTGGCTATGGAGCTTACTATGGAAGGATAGGTATCTGGTTTGGGCTAAATCAGCAACATATGGTACTTTAAGATCTTTATGAATAAGTTTATTTGTAACAAAGTAAGAAGCATTAAGGGTTTTTCTAAGGATTTTGGATTGTAAGGATTGAATACGAGAAGAATTAAAAGGTTTAGTTGAGCCCAGAGCTTAACTCCGTATGTCCAAATAGGTCTGATAACTGTCATGTAAATGAGTCTTTTGTAGAAAATCGGGAGTTTTGAACGTCTGTCTAGTAAATGTTGAAGAAGTCGAAAACGACGAGCAGTTTCCTGTCGTTTAAGTCTTGTATGAGGATTCCAAGTTAAACGTTTATCCAGTTTAAGTCCTAGATAGCGGATCTGTTCAACAGGGATCAGTGGTATATTGTTGAAAGATACTGGAGGACTGGAAGTCGTGGGTTTATGACGAAGAGTAAAGATTATTTGTGTGACTGGATTTGAAACCTGGAAGGTTTATTTTGAACTGTACGCCTCACCATTCTCCAGCAACTTTTCTGGATAAGGAGCCTAGAGAGTCGATTTTATCCACCATTCCTGAAATAGGATTGAGGAATTATTTGCCATTTATGACATGAGATTCAAGTAAATGTGTTGACGTGTTTCGAAACTTGGATCTGTTGCAATGAAGGGAGGTTTCTAGACTTCTTTTCAGACGCCTCGGGGGGATTTATTAATAAAAGACTGATTCTTTAATTCCGACATTCCTGAAGGTTTATGACATGAGTGTCATCAGCATAACACACATGTGTCGCATACGTGAGGATGGTACTAGGATGGGTCGGGATATCAGAGAAAAAAAAAAATATGAAAATCAAGATAAGATATTAACAAATAAAATATGACTTTTTTTTCTCAGCTCTAAACCAAGACAGAGGAATGATTTGTTCACTTTAAATTGTTGTTTTGTATGCTATTTTAAATACAAATACTTTCGTTATGATCAAAACATAACCTGATTCATGCTGCTCAAAAACTCCAAAAAAATTACAGAATTCCAATGAAATTCACTGTAAATTTCAAACTAATCTCGCATATCGATTTAACTCACCGAAAAAAACGCTTATATGTAAATTTTTATCAAAATTAAAAAAAAAAAAGAATTGGTTACCCCTTTTGAAGACGTTAACATTTTTAAAGTTAAGGTTTTATCAACAACTTATAACGGCCATAACATTTTCTATATTGAACTGATAAAAATAGTATTTTCACCACTAAAATTAGCGCGGATTTTTCCTACTATCCATGTATATAATAGTAGGTTTAAAAAAACTAATTTCAGAGATTAATTACAACTATTATCTCAATAATAAGAAATCCTGCGACCTCCGCATTTGGACTAGAATTTCCAATTTCACGGCTTCTGGAAGCCGTAGAAGGGAAAACTATTGGGTTGTCCAGAGATTAATCAGGAAAAAATAACTATGTGTGGTGGTGACATACCATGAAGGTCACTTTAGTCAAGAAAGAATTATGAATAGTGATGGGTCGTTCTGGGTGGAACGAAACTTGGAACTGATTCCAGCTTTGAACCGGTTTGGAATTCGTGTTTATACTGCAAGATAAATAATAATTTCCCTGAAATATAACTAGGCAAACTGTTTGAGCAGCGAGACCAGTGGGAGGAGTGGCGATAAATATATTTGAACTACGTGAACTATTATCACGCGCCGAGCCAGCCACTACGTGCGCCCGGTGCAATAGAGCCCCTCTCTCATTCCAATATTGACACAATATTGCCGATATAGGGCATTAAAATCGCCTCCAATAACATATTCCCTCTATCTACCGCCCGCTAATACCAAATGGTTTCATATTGCACCATAAAATTTTAATAACTACTCAGATAACCTTAGTAATTAAAAGTAAAATCAAATTAATGTTATTTAATTATTTGTTCAATACCATTCACTGACTGTCGTTCTTATATGTTTACAGCTGTAATTATACAGGGTGAGTATCTCTTAGTGTAAAAAATTAGGTGAAACTAGGTCAAAAATGTAGAAGAATGCAGCAGACCTCACCTCAACGGTAGAAATGCCTTCCCCTATAAAAACAGACTCATTTACCCATAAATTCGCCACTAAAAGTGGTATTGTTTAATATCATCTGCATTCAGAAGCTGATAGCCTAAATAGTAATAATAAAAAATAAATTAATTAATAATATAAGATCCTCTGATCTGATGTCACTTTATTTACAGTTTTCCTACATTTTCTATTAAACAATATTTTTTTTCTTTGCTATTTATTCCAATGAAGAGTTTATTGAGTTTAAAATGCACATTTTCATTAAGGGATTGTAATAAAGTTTTATTTACACAAGTAACTGATTTGTATATCAAATGAGAACACCATGTTTTTTTCGGTTCCAAAGTGAATTTCTCCATGAAATCAAAACAAAATCATTACATTTATCATGACATTCGAAAGCTTATTAAATTTGATAATTTTTGTGAGATTTGCAGTTTTGTAAATAGTTTTTTCGACGGTGAGCGTTGAAGTAATATAAGACAATGTGACTTCCCCAAATAAGGTGAAGATCAAGCGGTCTTTAGATACCAAGTTTGTAAAATTCAAGGTTACAGGTATTCAGCTATTATAGAGAATTTTATGTTAAATCCGAGAATGTGGTCAAAATTTGAAAAATATTTAAACCCAGTGGAGATATTACAGCTTTTATGGAAAAAAAAACGTGGTTTCCTTAAAAAAGTCTTTGATTTATCCTTTATCTGCAACGGATTGGAATAGAAAGGTGAGGTCTGCGGAATTTTACTACATTTTTTATCTAGTTTCACCCATTTTTTTTTTTTTTTTTTTTTTTTTTTTTTTTTTACACTAAGAGATACCCTGTGCCTAATCAATAAAAATAAATCTATTTTAGATAATTTTGAATTGGATATGTCTTTTGGATGGACACTTAACGTTTTATCCACACCCAAATATATATTTAGCCTAGAGACTCTCTAGATCTGTTTGTGTTGTTCAAATCGAAAATTTGTAGACAGTTCTAAATATTAGTCAGAGATTTAATGGAAAATATTTGTTGTTGTTGTTGTTGTTATATAACATTTAACACTAGGACCAACTGTTTAGGAGCTATATTGCTTTGAATGAAAAGTCACGTTTGCCGACATTTTGTAAATATTGGGGGTGTTTTTTCACTAGGAACAGAAAAAAACCAACCAGTAATGTGGAAAATTTTTGTGGACAACCCATCTCCACCTGACCCATTCTTTAGACTCATTCAGCATTAGATCCTGATATCTTTTAGAAGCCATTTTCATATTGCCTTCTTGGGTTAGTATCAACAATGTTTGATTCTTTGCATTACACTTTCAAAAAATAAATAAATAATATAGATAATATATGTAGAAAAATATTCATGTTTCGAATAATTTTGTATGTTTTGTGAAAAATTACAATGAACGTTTAACATTCAAAACTAAGACTAAAACGACATGAAACTGCTCGTCGTTACAGACTACTTATGCATTTTCTGGACAAACATTCAAAGCTCCCAGTTGATTACAAAAGACTTACTTACATGACAGACCTCTTTGGACGAACGGAGTTGAGCTTTGGGGCATCACTGAACCATCCAATTCATCTCGTATCCAATCCTTACAATCCGAAATCCTTTAACAAGTCCTCAATACTCCTTATTTTGTCATCAATATATTCATCTATAAAGATCTCAATATTTCTTATGTTGCTGATTTAGCCCACACTAGATAGCTATCCTTCCATAGTGAGCTCCATGAAAACTCAAATCCACTAGTTTCTCAACTTGCTTCCCACTCCGTTCCTGATAATCCCCCCGAGGCGTCTGAAAAGAAGTCTAGAAACCTTCTAGTGCAGAATTTATATTGAATTGCAACAGATGTTAGTTCTTTTCAAGTTTCGACATGTTATTGTAATCGTCAACACATTTACTTGATGTATATATTTTAACAGTAGTAAATTTCAATAAATTATAAAAAAAATATTGGAAAATAAATAAAATCTTATAATTATGGCAAATAATTCCTCAATCCTATTTCATTTAGAACTTTTTTTTTATATTGTATAGAGTGGTATTAAATAAACTGGATAAAATAATAAATATGATCTCGATATATCTAAGACTCTCTAGGCTCCTTATCCAGCGAAAAGTGGGGGAGTGCTGGAGAATGGTGAGGCGTACAGTTCAGGAAACCATAAACCTTCAGGAATGGTTTCGAAATTGGAGAATTAAAATAAATCCAGTCAAATCTCACCAAATAACCTTTACCCTTCGTCGTAAACCTACGACTTCCTGTCCTCCAGTTTCCTTCAACAATATACCACTGATCCCTGTTGAACAGATCCGCTATCTAGGACTTCAACTGGATAAACGTTTAACTTGGAATCCTCATACAAGAATTAAACGACAGGAAACTGCTCGTCGTTTTCGACTTCTTCAATATTTACTAGACAGACGTTCAAAAATCCCGATTTTCTACAAAAGACTCATTTACATGACAGTTATCAGACCTATTTGGACATACGGAGTTAAGCTCTGGGCTCAACTAAACCTTTTAATTCTTCTCGTATTCAATCCTTACAATCCAAAATCCTTAGAAAAACCCTTAATGCTTCTTACTTTGTTACAAATAAACTTATTCATAAAGATCTTAAAGTACCATATGTTGCTGATTTAGCCCAAACCAGATACCTATCCTTCCATAGTAAGCTCCATAGCCACTCCAATCCACTAGTCTCCCAACTTGCTTCCTATTCCATTCCTGAAAATCCTCCGAGGCGTCTGAAAAGAAGATGGCCTAGAGACCTTTTAGTGTAGAATTTATTGAAGTGCTACTAGTGAATAGTTCTTCACATGTTATTTAAATGCCATTGTATTTACTTTCAACACATTTACTTGTTTTATATATTTTATACAGTTGTAAATTTCAATAAATTAAAAAAAAAAACTTTTTTCGTGTTCCAATGCTCATTGGCGGATATGATTCTAGTTATAGGTTCCTCCTTATTACACAAACATTGGCATTCAAAAATAAAAAATAAAGTAAAAATTTATCTTTTATATATTTTGCTTTGCTTGATTGCAATAAACAAATGAAATGACAAATCATTAGGGTTTCAGTAAAGTAATAGTTCTGGCTGTAATAAACTGCGAACATTTCCTTTATATATATCTTGAAAACTCCGCGGCTTTCTGTTTTGACGTGGCTTGGAGCTACATAGAGAACTGCTGTATATATAGTTAAGTGTAAGGAGAGACGTTTATTTACTTGATGTATATATTTTAACAGTTGTAAATTTCAATAAATTGATTTATTTATAAAAAAAATATTGGAAAATAAATAAAATCTTATAATTATGGCAAATAATTCCTCAATCCTATTCCTTTTAGAATTTTTTTTTTATATTGTATAGAGTGGTATTAAATCGATTAAACTGGGTAAAATAATAAATATGATCTCGATATATCTAAGACTCTCTAGGCTCCTTATCCAGCGAAAAGTGGGAGAGGGCTGGAGAATGGTGAGGCGTACAGTTATAGCCTCCGGTAACCACGACTCCAGCCGATAAATCTCCAGGAATAGGAGGAGCGGTCGTGAGCTGGGTTCCAGGGTCATATAGTGGTCTGATCTCAGCCGCCAGAGTCTGCGGTGGGGGATTTCTTCTTATCCTTAGAATTAGATTTATAATTTTTTTCGATTAATGATTACTAAAAATGAGAATATAATGATTGCTATAATATAAACAACAAGTCTATAAACATTTTGGACATATCTAGGAGTTTTAGACATAACATTGTGAGATCAGATCAAAACAAGGACTATCGGAACCGTTATATAAGCCTGTCTTCACGAAACCTACCTGCCCCGCATTTCACCTTAAGCTTCACTTTAAGTTTACATTTATCGATAGTTCATGTCTATAACCAACCTCACATGTAAACATTCACTTCTACAGCTTCGGCTTGGATTGTGTTGTTTAGTGTGTTATTTTGTCTTCTAAAATGTAAAGAGGTGAAGCAGAAGTTAACAAGACTAAATTCTACGTGGATTTGATGTTTTATAAATTCATGTTTTCTTATTTCCTCTTCACTAATGTGAAAAAGTGTTACAAAAGTTAAGAAGAAGAATTTCTACATGGATTTGGTGTTTTATGTATTTATATTTGTTGTATCAATTTAAGTGAGAAAAGTTTAGTATAAATATTTTGTGAATGGATTCTTTGTCGTCCATATTACTTATTGCCCTAATGTGAGACAGATTGTAATATAAATTCAATAAAACACATCGATCTAAAATTAAATGTGAGAAACTATATCACAAGTTTCATATTTTCTTAATGTGACTTCCCTTGAGAAATATATACATCAAGTAAATGTCAAAACATGTGTTGTGTGTGTATATATATATATATATATATATATATATATATATATACAATATATATTGTCAATTCAAAGATTACAATAACATGTCAAAACTTTAAAAGTGCAACTCATCAGTAGCACTTTATAAAAATTCTACACTAGGAGGTCTCTAGGCCATCTTCGTTTCAGACGCCTCGGAAGATTATCGGGAATGGAGTGGGAAGCAAGCTGAGAAACTAACGGATTTGAGTGGTTATGGAGCTTACTATGAAAGGATTGGTTTCTGGTTTTTGCTAAATCAGCAACATATGAAACATTAAAATCTTTATGGATAAGTTTATTGGTGACAAAGTAAGGAGCATTGAGGATTTTTTGAAGGATTTTGGATTGTAAGGATTGAACACGAGATGAATTGGATTTTTTAGTGCAGCAAAAAAACTCAACTCCGTACGTCCAAATAGGTCTAATCACGATCATGCATATGAGTATTTTGTAATTAATTGGGAGCTTTGAACGTTTGTCTAGTAAATGTTGAAGTAATGTGTAATATCAGAAATATAGAGTGGGATTTAACAAATTTATTTGCATTACGTCTATTAATTAAGATTAATTGACATGTTTGATGCAAAGCTTTACGATAAATTTCAATTCTAAAATTCAAAGTTATTTAGGACAAAAGTTCATGAAATTAATGAAAGTTATTATGAATCTGTAAGGATTGAACTTAGAAAATTAGAATTTAGAGAATTACCTTAGAAAATTATATTTAAAGACAGTCCCGAATAAAATTATATTATATTATATTAAGAGCACAGATGAGGTATTCAGAAGAAAATTAAATAGAAGATTGTTAAGTGACAAATTAAAATAAATTTTTATTTGACGCAGTTTGATTGAGACTTCAGGTATAACAAAAATGTTATAAAAAAATGTAATTAGGTATAATTTTAGACCAATGGTTACTCAATTATATCATTTAAATACTAAGACATTTATAGATAATTGGCTTACATCTGAATTATGAGAAAAAAACTATTATGGAATCAGTTAATAACATTTACAGTTCACTAGAATACATATTTCGTTCTATGAGCCAATAGTAATTTGAGTATTTCAATAAGCTGGAATAACTGCTCGGGCGTTCCTTTTTTTAATATATTCTCAGTTGGAATAATAATCCCGGCGGTTTCTTTGAAGGAAATTATAAACCGGAGCCGAAGGAATCCAGAAAGTAGAGGATATTGAAATTTCTTTATAAAAACTTGAGGCGGTTCAACTAACTAGTTCTTAAAGCTCGCTCTCAAATATAAAAATATTTTCTTAGTTGTTGGAAAACTTTCAGCTATTTTAATGTAGTCTACTCTAGTAAGAAGCACGAGGAAGGAAAAATATTTTTTAAATATACAGTTCTTGTTATTCAATCTGATTTAAAAGTAAAAAAAAATACCGAAAAATTAATATTTTTTTCATTAAAAAAAACTACGAATAACGACAAAATATGACGTGAAGCGCTAGGTTATGAAGAAAAAAATTATTGAGGATTGATAAATTATTTACCATTTGTATAAGAATTCCTTATTTATGTATAAGAAAATTTTCCCATCTACATCTTGGTCTAATCTTGGATTTAAATTTTTAATTTAAATACTACTTATACAATAACATACGTTCAACAATATCTGACCTAAGGTATAAACAACCGTCAATACCATAACTTGTTTTCAATGTATCCATATAAGAGATTCACTTCATGGGTTTTAAAATCTTCCTGTATTCCCAAGAAAGTATCCTAGGTCCCATCCTCCACTCAGTGTATACTCACCCCGACTCATTCTCACAGCATCTTCACCTCGTATGCTGATGACACATGATCAGCAACATATGTAACATTGAGGTCTTTATGTATAAGTTTATTTGTGAAAAAGTATGGAACATCAAGGATTTTTCGAAGGATATGGGATTGTAAGGATTGGATACGAGATGAATTAGATGGTTTAGTGGAGTCCCAAAGCTCAACTCCATACGTCCAAATAGGTCTGATAACAAATATATCTTACATCTGATTGTAGAAAAGAGTTGTAAAAGCTAAAAGAGTTGTTTCCTATTCCTATTGCGATCATTATTTGACATTTTATTTAAGAATGAATATGCTTTAATTATGAAAAAAATCCAAATGTGTGATTTAAAAAGAACAGTGTAGGAGTAATCGAATTTAGTTTTTGTTAATATTTTGATGGATATTATGGGGATTAGCAAAATAATAACTTTAAAATATTTAAATGGTGTCGAAATCAGAGAATTGAAATAAATCCAAGTAAATACCATCAAATAACCTTTAGCCTTCGTCGTGCATACAGCTGACATCCCGACACATTCTCACAGCATCTTCACCTCTTCATTGCTTCCCAGACACTCCAATCCCATATCATAAACCTTCAACAATGGTGTTCTTTACCCCTTCGTTTTAAACCTACGACTTTCTGGCTTACATTATCCTTTAATAATGCTCCATTAATCCCTCAAACAGATCCGCTTCCTAGGACTCCATCTGGACTAACTCCTTACTTGGATTCCACATACAGGACTAAAACGACAAGAAACTGCCAGTCGTTTTTGACTACTTCAACATTTACTAGACAAACGTCCAAACCTTCCGATTAATTACAAAAGACTCATTTACATAACAGTAATTAGACCAATTTGGACACATGGAGCTGTGCTTAGGGGTTCCACTAAACCATCCAATTTATCTCGTATCCAATCCTTACAATCCAAAGTCCTTAGAAAAATCCTCAATGCCCCTTACATTGTCACAAAGGTCTTAATGTACCTTGCGTTTCTGACTCTATCCCAAACCAGATATCTATGCTCTCATTTTAAACATCATAACCACTCAAACCCTCTAGCATCTCAACTGGCTTGGAACTGTTACCAGATAACTCTCCGAGGCGTCTGAAAAGAAAATAGCCAAAGGACCTTTTCATATAGAACTTTTATGAGTGCTACCAATGTGTAGTTGCTTTACAGGCAATTGACATGTTAATACGAGCATTATCATCATTTACTAGATGTATCTGTATTCAGTTATAAATTTCAATAAATAAAAAATAAAAAAATCATGTTTTTATAAAATTAGAATTTCTATTGAAATTTGTTGGCATCATTCATTTGTTTTTCATCTTAAACAATATAAAGATCTATAGAGGTAACTAATAAAATTCACTGTCGTCTTATTTTATGAATAATCGTGTAAATTAAAGAGAATATGGCTTACGAAAATAAACTTATTAAATACACGATCCTAATAATATTTTTTTTTTTAATATTTTAGATTACGAAAAGGCCAATAAATTGCCAAGAAAAAAAATCCCGGAAAACATCTTTAAGAGGCTAAAAAAATTGAGGCCATTTAATACAGTAAAATATTATAATTTAATTTGAGAAAGGAAAGACTGTTCCCTCTAAAATATAAAATTATAGAATCACGGCTAAATCATTAGCCATTACTTATTTTTTGCTTAGCTGATTTTTAAGATAAAAAATTCATTTTATGATACGATATTAAAATTAAAATATAAAGCGATATATGTTTTTTTTTTTTTTTTTTTTTTTTTTTTTTTTTTTTTTTTTTTTTTTTTTTTTTTTTTTTTTTTTTTTTTTTTTTTTTGGCGCGAAAAGGCCTTATAGACTACGGGAATATCATGATTTGGGATTCTTGTTCATTTCCCAAAACTTCCTTATTCGTTCTGCAAATGTTTGGCTTTTCTTTCCTCCGTCCAAGCCCCACTCCTCCTTATTCTTTCCCTTCCCACGAAGACCTTTACGTCATTTAATGATTTTCTACATGTTTCCCTATCTTGGCAGTCTGTATCCTTTATTCCCATTGAATTCATGTCATCTTTAATTTGTCTAAAAAACAAATTTTGGATATTATTTATTGATTAATATTTTTGTAAAATTATTATTACTTTGATGTTCACTTAAATAAGGCATGAACGTGAACTTATGAACACCATCACGTAATGTCCCAAACTGTAATAGGTTATAGTTTAATGTCAAATTAAAAGGTTTTTATTGAAAAAATACATTTTTTTTTTCTTCGATTGAATCTACAAAACATTTAGTAGAATATTGCTAGCATGAACTTTCATTTTAAATTCAATTAAAAAATTTATTAAATTGATAAACTTACACCGTTGGGGTTCACCATGATGGTATAGAAGGATCAATACAATAAGGATTGATGAATTAATTGCCACTTCTATAGGAACTGTTTTTATTAAGCATTCAACATCAGAAACATACAAAACATTTCAAAACATCAGCACTTTGTTACATAAATAATAAATATTAAATTTTTAAACAATTTAAAACAATAAAAGAATCATATTGCCACTCACCTAAGAAGGCAAAACTAAAAGGAGTTCTGAAAGATTTCAGTAATTAGATCGGACTAAATGTACAGAGGCGAAAGAGTCAGGTAGAAAGCAAGGTTAAACATTTCGGTCTAACTGGTTGCTTTTTACCGCTCCATTTGGAAATAAATTAAAAATGGACGAGATAAATATTTCTAATCGTCCTTTTTTATTTTATTATTTTTTTTTTTTCAGTAAGAAAAGAAAAGAAAAATAGCCGGTCACAGAGAAATCCGAAAAACCCACATAACTTGGAGTGGATAGGTATCTGGTTTGGACTAAATCAGCAACATATGGATCCATAAGATCTTTATGGATGCGTTTATTGGTGAAAAAGTAAGGAGCATTATAAATTAATTTCGATTTTAAAGATTAGATACGAGATGAATTAGATAGTTTAGTGGAGCCCCACAGCTCAACTCCAAATAGGTTTAGTCACAGTCATGTAAATAAGTTTTTTTGAATTAATTAGGAGCTAAATGTTGAACTACTCTGTAACGACGGGCAGTTTCTTGTCGTTTTAGTCTTGTATGTGGATTCCAAGTAAGACGTTTGTCCAAGTGGAGCCTAGGTAGCGGATCTGTTCAGCTGGGATACAAAAATGTAAAAAATATAAAGTATTTCTTAAACCCCAAGCACTGTGTAACAAAACAGCCAGGTATATTCACTTGGGACTTGATAAACCGACAAAGTTGGGAACAAGAATAACCCAATCCTCAGTTAATCGGTCCCAAAAAATGTAATGGACATACATAAGAATAATTACCACAGCACAAAATATATATATATATAATATATATATATATATATATATATATATATATATATATATATATTATCATAATAATACTTATTACATATGTAAAACAAAAGAGAGTATAGCTTGAAAAAAAACATTGAGTTTTTTTGTTAAATTACCTACTTTCTACCTGCTGCTTGTTTATGAAAAAAAAACATATTAAAATAATAGAATACTCAGTCGATTGAGACACGGTAAATCCGTATTAAGTTCCAAGTGTGTCAGTGCTTCTAGAGTTATATAGCATCAGCGATATACAGGTATTATCTAAGAATCTTATTGAAGGTCTTCAAGACTGGTTATCTTAATAACCTATAGGTTCTTACACAGCAAATGCAATAGTTCAATATTAGCAAAGGCAGCTAGATACAGAGATATAGAAGATATAAATTAAGGTGTTATTAGCGCCGAGGGCGGTATCTCAACGAACTAACTTTAGCCTCGCAATTCAAAGCTTCTTATCTCCTAAATCCAATTAATTATCGTTCGAAGCGAGATCTGCCGGTTAGTCGGAGAAATATTATCCCTCTGTAAGTATCCGCTTTTACTACAGGCTTGCTTTTTTTCTTTAAATTGCCTCTTTGTTATATAACTTGTTTATATTAAATTTATATATAAATATATATATATATATATATATAATGGATATCAATATATGGGTCATTCTATCATAATAGAAATCATTAAAGAGAGGGAAACTGAGAGAGTGTGAGGGAAATAGAAAACACTCAAAATTCAATAAATAAAATATTTACAGTAAAAAGAATGGTTAATGAGTATGAAATCAATTAGTCGGTTATTTCATTAAAGATATTAGTTAACACCATATAAACATTTAAACATAAAATTTGAAAGTAAAAAATTAAAATGGTAAGACATTATATTATACATTTAAACTTTGAAATCTAACGTTAGATTAATATAATGAATATTATATAAGAATAATATAAATAGTGAAGATATATAAAAAATCTTTTTTTTTTTTAGTTTGATTTAAGATTAACAACACCACATGTATTCCAAAACGAACAAACAAAAACAAATGAAGCTCTGAACTACATGAGAAACATACACTTCGATGCAAAGAAAAAAAAGAATCAAATTTACCTTCTTTGAAAATTCACTATGTGAGAGAAATAGAATTATGACTGACCGGATTCGAACACTTGATTTGACACAAACTAGGGAAAACTAAGGAAATTTTTTACAAGTTAAGTTACTCTCAGTTTGGCAAGGAAATACTGCAATGTTGTAAAATGAATCTTGGTTATGTTTTGGCGCGGTTTAGCACTCCAGTAGTCTCATGTCATCTGAGAGATTCCAGAGGATCATTCATGGATGTGGCCAGCGCTTGTTCAAACTTGCAAACCCCTTCCTCCTTCTATTCTCCCATCCTTGTTGGAGAGACATGCCAGTGTAGTTTTCTTCAGGACAAGTGTTAACAAGTTATTGACTGAATCACCTCTAAGGTAAGGTTTTTTTTTACGCACAAGTAATATTTTTAGGGAATGGAAACGAGGTACCAGTTAGGCGACTTTTTCTCCGATTTCTGGGGAGAGAATTAGTAGAACAGCTTCAGAAGAGATGAAAAATACTTACTCTTCCCACCGAAATGTTGAGCAGATTGCAGGTGATCTCACCAGATGAAACTGCTTCCACTGTTAAAAAAAATGAAGATGCAACAGAAACTACTTCTCGTAAACGGTGTGCTCCTTGCCAAAAAGATAAATAGAAAAGGTACACCCAGTACAGGTGTAAAGATTGTGAACAGTATTTATGCTTAGGTGAACACTGTTCCTTTATTTGTGATGGGGAAGTTGTCGGAAAATTGTCGACCCGAGCGACATTAACAAAGCTATTAGTAGCAAAAATTTTACCTGAGTGAAAATAACATTACACCGAACATGTATAGACCTCCAACGAAAAGACATAATTCCACGTCAAAAATCCAGAACTAACTGGACGGGTTGATTTTCATTCTAAGTAACCAAGGTTCGGGTGGTCTTTAATCACTATTACTACTAATTTTGTAAAATTACCTTTTAAAACTATTTTTTATTTGTAATTAGTTTTTTAATTACATTTTATAACATAAACAATATGATTTATCCAGGTTAAAGTTATTGACTTGGACAGCAATGAAGCCTGACCAAGCTCTTTGAAGACCTATCCTATAATCTGAAACCACTCCAGGGGTCACCCTTAGTTGGATACTTATGGCTATCCAGTGGTTTAGGTTTTGAAGACCGGCCTTAGCTGCGTAACTAACGATGTAACTTGACCATGAAACTTGATCTCGTCCTCTCGAAACTTAAGTGGGCAGCTTTTACTGATAATAAATTCTCATATAACTTTCTATTGAAATTAAATTAATTTTTATATAAGATAAGCAGGTGTTACTAAGCATAAATAGGTGAAGCAGCTAAAGAAAGTAGTAAAAGTTGAAATCAGGGTAGGCGAAGATTGAGGGAGTTAAATATTTTTAGGTTATTATTTTGCAAATCTAAATATGCATCAAGATACTAACAAAAACTAAATTCGATAACTCCTACACTGTTTTTTTTTTAACGTTTAACGGTTTTTTAAAAATCATACTTTTGGATTTTTTTCATAATTAAAGCTTATTCATTCTTAACTAAAATGTAATATAATAGTCGGAACATGAAAAGGAAACAAGTTTTAGCAGTTTACATACTTTTTCTTTTACCTTTAGATGAAAGATGTGTTAGCTATCAGACCTATTTGGACGTACGTAGTTGAGCTTTGGGGCTCCACTAAACCATCCAATTCATCTCGTATCCAATCCTTACAATCCAAAATCCTTTGAAAAATCCTTAATGCTCGTTACTTTTTACAAATAAACTTATCCATAAAGACCTTAATGTTCCATATGTTGCTGATTTAGCCCAAACCAGATACCTATCCTTTTATAATTAACTGCATAATTATACAAATTCGTTAGTCTCTCAGCTTGCTTCCATTCTATACCTGACATCCCTCTGAGGCGTCTGAATAGAAGATGGCCTCGTGATCTCATATAGAACTTTTATAGAAGAGCTAACACTGGATAGTTGCTTCGCAAGCAATTACCATGTTTTTGTACATCATTATCACATTTACTTGATGTATATTTATTTAATAATTGGATAAATAAAAAAAAAAAGATATTTTTTTGACATAAATAAATCTGTAAAAGCGATGTATTTTCGGTATGAAATGCCAAATTTTACAATTATTTAGGCTAAGTAAATTTCTGACTTTACTTTATTTTCCTTAAAAAAACACAAAAAAAAATATCTTAGTTACTTACAGTTCACAAAAAAACACAAAAAAACATAAGAAAATTATAAGATTAACAAAAACTTATAGCTAAATGTCCAGGTGGCTATAAAGCCATAAACAAATTGCCTCGAACATAGAATTCTAATTGAAGCAATAATTGGCTTTTTGCCAGCTGTCCAGTCGGCCAACGACATAATCAGATATAAAAAAAACTATCATCAACATTTAGTTGTATCGATCGGTTCCTTAGAATCAAATTTAGATCATGAATATAATAAAAATCAAGAATCGAAATTTATAATCGACACACTTCTTGTTCATTATTTCATTTGTTTCACCATAAATATAAAAAAAATTATTTTTGTGATACATAAATAAGTCCATAAACACGATATCTTTTTCGGTTTGATAAATGCCAAATTTCACAATTGATTATTTAACCAATACTAAAATGACAAGAAACTGCTCGCCGTTACAGACTACTTCAACGTTTACTAGACAAACGTTCAAAGCTCCCAATTCATTACAAAAGACACATATGCATGACTGTGATTAGACCTATTTGGACGTACGGAGTTGAGCTTTGGGGCTGGCTCCACTAAACCATCCAATTCATCTCGTATTCAATCCTTACAATCCAAAATCCTTCGAAAAATCCTCAACATTTATTAGACAAACGTTCAAAGCTAAGCTACCAATTAATTAAAAAAGACTAATATACATGACTGTATATGACCTACCTGGACGTTCGGAGTTGAGCTTTGGGGCTTCATTAAACCATCCAATCATCTCTTATCCAATCCTTACAATCCAAGATTCTTTGAAAAATCCTCAATTCTCCTTGTTTTGTAACTAGTAAACTTAACCATAAAGACATCAATGTTCCATATGTTGCTGAGTTAGCCCAAACCAGATACCTATCCGTCCATCGTTAGCTCAGTAACCACTCAAATCCATTAGTTTCTTAACTTGCTTCCCACTCCATTCCCGATGATTCTCCGAGGCGTCTATAAAGAAGATGGCCTAGAGATCCTCTAGTGTAGAATTTTTATTGAAGTTCTACTGATGAATAGTTCTTTTCAAGTTTTGACATGATATTGTAATCGGTTGAGCTTGTGGTTTGAGCGAGTATTCTAGCCAATTCCCCTTTTACAACCGTTGGCCCAGTTACAGTACATCTTTACCTAATACCTAAGTACTTAGTCCAAGTTTTGTTTTTCATCATAAATATAAATTTGAACGTGAAACATAAAAGAGTACTTTCCTTATTGAAGTGAGCGAATACTGTTAATAAAATAGGACTCCATAAAGTCCAAGACGATTTATTTTGCCTGAACGGTGTCGCTGTAAAAGTGATCTCACCTATGAAGTGGCTCTATCCCTCCTCTCCTTTAGTACCCAGGCTGCCAAGGCCTTGAATATGGAATGAGTCCCTGGGATCTAGGGGATCCTTCTATATCCAGACAGGATTTATATCCCTAAAGAGAACTCCTGATAATTAGATGAAGCGAATAGAATCTGAGATTGACGGAGAAATGCAGAATGAATGTCTAATCTGATAGTGTAGCAGGAATAACAAGTAAAAGAATAGGGCGAACAAAAAAAAACAAAAACAAAAAAAACGTTTTATCAAATTCCAGAGTTCAAAAGTCTGTAGATATCTTAATTCTTTTTATTATTTACCAATACCTAATAATTCCTTAAGGGCATTCCCTAAGCTTGTAAAAAAAAAAAAAATAAAAAAAAAAAAATAAAAAAAATAAAAAAAAAAAATAAATAAATAAAAAAAAAAAAAAAAAAAAAACCTCAGTTCAGTTATTTATTTCAAAGAAGAAACATAAATAACAGTGTCCTACGAAATTCTTGTAATTTTAAGACATTACTGGAAAAAAACTTTCACAGCCGATAAAGCAACTCGTGAAATTATTAAATATGAAGGGGAAGGTCTCCTTAAAGAGCGCACTGCGCGGCGTTGTTTGCAAAATTTAGAAGTAGAGATACTACGATGGAAAGGAAGAAGGGCTCCGGGCGGCCATTAATGGATATTGGTGAGGTTCTGAAGGAAGCTGTTGAGTCAAATCCGTCTACAAGTACTCGCGAACTTTCCAGGGAGTGTGGTGTGTCGAAAGATACTGTTAGTCGCCATCTTATCTCAATGGGGAAGGTGAAAAAGACCTGTAGACTGGTCCCTCACGAACTTACTCCTCAACAATCAGCAGAAAAGTTTACAGAACTTCATGGGTTTGAACTCCTGCCTCATCCACCATATAGTCCAGACCTCGCACCTTCGGATCACTACTTGTTTCGATCCATGGCCCAATTTCTTCAATGGAAAAAAATTGATAATTTTGCGGAAGTTGAAAATGCTCTCCAAGAGTTCTTTGACAGCCATCCCCATGAATGGTATCAGCGTGGCTTCGAGCAAATGGCGATCAGATGTGTAATGACGGTAGATAACAATGGACTATACTTTGAGTATTAATTTTATTTTATATCAAAGAAATAATAATACAAATATTTGTTTAAAAAACGGTCATTTTTTTCTATATACCCCATTAAATGGTGACAGTAACATTTAGAAATTGGAAGGTTTACTGTCTGATGGACTTAAGTAATTATGTTACATACGACAAAGTCCCGCCAAAAATGAATACATGAAGTACGCATGTACAAAAGGATCAATAAATAAACCAATAAAACTAGTCCGGTAAAAGTGTATATTTTGGTATGCAAAAGTTGGGGTACTTTTTATTGTTTTATAATTTGTTAGTGTTATTAGCCCAGTCAATGAGTGCTTAAATAAAGGGTGTAAAGTGCATAAAATACTAAAAGTCCC
Organism: Euschistus heros; assembly: GCA_003667255.2. NCBI lineage: Eukaryota > Metazoa > Arthropoda > Insecta > Hemiptera > Pentatomidae > Euschistus > Euschistus heros. The sequence continues at coordinate 80,814 of RCWM02001027.1, forward strand.
CGGCCCTGGGGGGTGAGCTAACCGTGGGGTCGAGGGGAGAAGTTCAATTTTTTTGTTTTTTCGATAATATCTCGAAAACAGTTGACCCTAGAAAATATGCTACAGATTAAAATTAAATCTAATTAAATTAACTATAAAATTGATTCGATACATATTTGTCGAAACTATAACGGTTTTCGAGACGTTATTAAAAATCGATAATTTTAGAGAAAATAAATTTTTGTTAAACTTTTACTTCAAATTCCAAATACTTATACATGAATTTAAAGTAAATGTAATGTTCTACAATTTTCATTCTGACATTTTTTTTCTTAGAAACGATCGTGGAAGGCATTAGAAGCAAATTTTTAGCAGAAATTAAGGTAAATTTTTTTTTTAAAGTTTTTTCTCGAAAATTTTCAAAAGTTTTTTTCAGAACGACTTGGGTTTATCTGGGAATGATATTTTTTATCTAGAAAGAAATTGTTTCCCTGCATAAAAAAATATGCAGAGATCGGAAAACTTGGTTGCCAGACACATCTGCTCTGCTTACATGTCATGAGATACGCCGAGAATATATTGTATACCCCGTACCTTCGAATGTAGGTTTAGTCGTAAAGTCGTATTGTTTACGGAATATACGATAAAAGGGAAAACGGACCGCTTGGCTTCTTCAATTTCAAAATGTTTGTAACACACTTTCTTTTATGGCATCAGGCCAATAAACTCTACAAATTCAACAAGACGAAACAACCGCAATAAGCCTTTGTACTCTGTACAAGGGATGGGTATCGATACATCAATATATCGAAATTTTAACATGCATGTGAGGAAACACAATATTTTTCGTATCGATATTCAGGTTAGATATATCGATTTCTCGATTATATAAAAATACAACAATTGTATATATTAAAAAAAAAAAGTAACCAATCCTTATAAACTTGATTTAAATATGGGAAGTTTTTCAATGTTAAAGGGCAGGGAACAGTTGTTTGCACCTACTGTCAACTTCTTAATTCATAATAAAATACTTTTAAATTTTAAACATTTGAATTAATATCGTTTAGTTTCTGAAATAAATTAACTATAATCCTAAAATAAACAGCGAAATCTTAGTAACATGGTAGGAATATTTTTTTTTTTTTTAATTTACAATTTAATGAAATTTACAACTGTACAAATATACATTAAGTATAAGTGTTAAAAACGCTTACAATAACATGGCAACACTTAAAAAGAACTACTCATCAGTAGCACTTCAATAAAAATCTACACAAGAAGATGTCTAGGCCATCTTATATTTTTAGACGCCTCGGAGGATTATAGGGAATCGAGAGGGAAGAAAGTTGAGAAACTAGTGGATTTGAGTGGTTATGGAGCTTACTATGAAAGGATTGGTTTCTGGTTTGGGCTAAATCAGCAAAATATGGAACATTAAGATCTTTATGGATAAGTTTATTGGTGACAAAGTAAGGAGGAATTTTCGATGGATTTTGGATTGTAAGGATTGCATACGGGATGAATTAGATGGTTTAGTAGAGCCCCAAAGCTCAACTCCGTAAGTCCAAATAGGTCTAATAACATTCATGTAAATGAGTCTTTTTTAATTTATTGGGAGGTTTGAACGTTTGTCCATTAAATGTTGAAGTAGTCTGTAACGAAGAGCTGTTTCTTGTCGTTTTAGTCTTGTATGTGGATTCCAAGTAAGACGTTTGTCCAAGTGGAGTCCTAGGTAGCGGATCTGTTCAACAGGGATTAGTGGAATATCATTAAAGTACTGTAGGGCAGGAGGTCGTAGATTTACGACGAAAGGAATATTTAAAATGGCATTTTAAAAAAAAAAAAAAAATGTGGTCACCGATGTATCGTGTATCTGTATTTAGAGCTAAATAAAATCGAGATAAAAAATCGACATTTTCTTACGATACCCATCCGTACCCTATACACTCAGATTGTTATTGTAAAAATAAATGAAAAAAAAAACTGAAATAAAGCTAAAAAAAAATGCACTTAGCCATTTCTAAAGATCCCTTTATTTTTGTTTTTATTCAAAAGGGTGAAAGAACAAGTTAAAAATTTTAAAAATTCTTCCGGGAAAACTCCACAGAGACCTTTCGACCAAACAAATAATTTAAATATTTGAAATGTATACATGATAATAAAAATTCGCCAACTTTGTGTTATAAATTTCCAAATTAGGAGATTATTTCTTCCCGAGCTACAAACCGTGCCTCAAGGCTTGGCGCTAGTTTCTACAGCGAAAACATATTTCTTCATAATGGCCACCCAGTCACTTCCAAGCCTCCTTGGTCTGTTTTGGATTACTTCTTAAATAATCTTTAACTCTACATTTATTCGTCACATATATATATATATATATATATATATATATATATATATATATATATATATATATATATATATATATATATATGTACAGATTTCTGTACTAGAAAATAGATTCTCGATTCCCCTTGCTCAAACACCTAATATTAATTTTTTTTTAATTTATTGGTGATGAACAGATCCGCCACCTAGGACTCAAACTAAAAAAAGTCTAACTTGGAATCCTTAAATAAGACTAAAACGTCAAGAAACTGCTCATTTTTATAGTCTTATCCAACATTTACTAGAAAAAACGTTCAAAAACCCAAAAAATAACCCATGACTCAAGTACATGGCAAAAGTTAGACGTATATTCACAAACGAATTTGAGATTCCGTTCTCTACTAAACGTTCCAATTCTTCTCGTATCCAATCCTTACAATCCAAAATTCTTTGTAAAATTATAAATGCTCATTCTCATATCACAAATACTATCCATAAAGATCCTAATTTTGCTTATTTAACCTAAACCAAATACCTACCCTTTCATAGTAAAATCCAAACCCACTAGTCTCAAAACTTACTTCACACTCGATTCCCTATAATCCTCCGAAGTGTCTGAAAATATGATAACTAAGAGACCTTCTAGTGTGGAACTTTTATTGAAGTGCTACTAGGGAGTAGTTCTTTACATGTTATTGGGATGCCATTGTGATTATTTTGCACATATTTACTTATTGCATATATTCTATACAGTTGTAAATATCAATAAATATTTTTTATTTTTTTTTAACTGCAATTCTGGAACATATTGATAGAACAACGACTATATTTGATTTTTCATTATCTGAATAATCTTTATTTATATCTATTATTTATCTATAACTTTATTATAATTTGTCTAATCTATTATAAAACGAGATAATGTAATATGATGATGGATCCAAAAATATATATTTCATTCTCTGCCACTCCAAAATAATTCCCTCACTTTTTGTGACAAAAAATAAATTGGACGCGAAAACATTCCTAACAGAGGACAGGACTTTCCATTCAAAAACATCATTTCCACATAACTTTTCCTTTAGTCCCTTTTTTCATTTCCCTTCATTACCCACCCTTCCAAAGGGCCTTCCTCTTTTTTGTTCGGGGTTAAGAAGAACTCCCCTAAAAGAATTACCAGTTGTTTTTCTTTTCAATGTTAACATTCATTGCTAACAATAACAGCGTCCCAGGATGCCTACTTTTTTTGTCTTCTTTTTTTTTTCTTTGTCTCATTTTTAATCTCGAAGGTTTATCTACACTAAAAATTACTCTTTGAGGATTTCTTTTTTCATGTACTAGTTTATTACAAATTTCCCTGAGCATAAATTAAGTTATTATTACAAATTACACATTTTTAACATCATTAAAAACAACTCTTTACAGTAAAGTCCATTGTTTCCAGTTACTTACTCAAACCATTCTACTAGTAATTGGATTTAATGCAAGTACCACTCCTTCGGCTTGTAAATAACTACTCAAGAGTAGCACTTCAATAAAAATCTACACTAAAAGGTCTCTAGGCCATTTCTTTTCAGACGCCTCGGAGGATTATCGGGACTGGAGTGGGAAGCAAGTTGAGAGACTAATTGATTTGAGTGGTTGTGGAGCTTACTATGAAAGGATAGGTATCTGGTTTGGGCTAACTCAGCAACATATGGGACATTATGAATAAGCTTATTGGTGACAAAGTAAGGAGCATTGAAGATTTTTCGAAGGACTTTGGATTGTAAGGATTGGATTCGAGATGAATTGGATGGTTTAGTGGAGCCCCAAACCTCAACTCCGTACGTCCAAATAGGTCTAATCACAGTCATGTAAATGAGTATTTTTTAATTAATTGGGAGCTTTAAACGTTTGTCTTTTAAATGTTGAAGGAGTCTGTAACGAGCAGTTTTTTCTCGCTTTAGTTTTGACAAACCTGCTAAAAACTAAAATATTCTTTAAGGATTAATTGTGAAAGTTAGAATTCAAGAATGTGTTCATATACATGGAATTTTTAAAGAAAACTAAAATAATTTAAATATTACTACAATAGAGGTGAATGTCAAAATTAATATTTCTTTATACAAGATCCGAGAGTATCGTTGTTAGCATTTAACATCAATAAATTAATTTAAATTTGATTTAATATTAACAAGTACTAAAACAAAAGGGGGGGGAGACGGAATACAACACGTCTGACAGGTAAAATAAAGAGTTTAACCTGTTAAAACTTACATTAAACCTTTAAAATTAAATTGGACGAATACAAATTGTCCCCTTTTTCATGTATTTGTAGTTAAATTGAAGTAATAGTAGATATTTAATAAATACATAATATTATGTTGAATTAACATGGTTATGATCAAATTTTGAAAGTTTCCTTTGAACAGTGTTCATTATCTCTCTAAAAATTCTTTTATTTTCCTTTTTTATACTAAACATGATAATATTATATAAGCTGCAAGTGAATGACGTTTATTTGATAAATATTTTGTTTTATTTTACCGATAAAAGGTTAATGTTTTGTCTCGGTTGCCTGATGACAACTGTATCGTAATTGGAGCATATTGTTAGCATATCGATCCTGTAAAAGCAAAACATGTTTTGTTGAATTATCAGATCCAAAGAAAAAATCAAAGTAACATTGTTTGAAGAAATAAAACAGGCAACGATGAACACAGATGACAACCGTTGTGACTTGGTACCGGATGACACGCTTATTCAAAAATTAAAAAAATAAAATACTACATATATGAAATTAAATTAAATATTTCAATAAAGTTATTTAAAGTAAAATGATTATTACCAAGGATTGACGTTTAATAGAAAAATGACTTGGGGCCTGCAAACTAGGAAAAAACTCCAAACTTTAAACTAAAGACTGTTACTATTATACCTATTACTCAGACGATAATTCAATTTAAAAATTATAACTACTTATACATATTTACTAAAACCCGTTTGGGCATACACTCCTCATTTTTGCAGTTCAAAAATGTATAGAGAGTACAGAATTGTAAATCAATCACTCACTGACTCAACACAAGCTTCTTTGTACGTTTCCAACACAACATTTCATACTGACTTATGTATGCCAATAGTAAGCAATAACACACGATTTCACCAAAATTTACAAGGACATAGAAACAAATTAATAAAAGCTATGAATATCACCCATTTACCTGGAAATACAAAACAGCGACTTAAACGAAGGTGGTTGAGAGACCTACCTTCGTAACTTACCTCAAGTAAATGAAAAACAAGAAATAAATTCCGCTGTCTTTTCTTCTGCTTTATGTTTTATGTGTCACATTTTTAATGAATGAAAAATAAACTTTATTCTGGGACTTGCATCACAGCAATATAGCACATAACTAACACCAGTAACACATTTAGTTGACGAAAAAAAAAATTATTAAAATAAAATACAAAACACAAAACAAATCCGAACAAAAAAAAATTATACCGGTTTAAAGTCCCTTAAGAATATAACATTTACATGACAGAAAATAAATCATATCTTAGATCGTAGATATTTAAAAAAAAGGAAATAAAATAAGATAATATAAAGTAAATACAAGTTTATACATAAAGAAATTTAGAAATAAAAGAAGGGAAGAAACATTACGAATAGGAATGGGTAAGGAATTCCAGAAGGAGGTAGCAAGAATGATAAAGAATTTCTCAAAGGAAGCAGTCCTATGTGAGAGGGTATACAGGTTAAAAGGTTGGGACCTTGTGCTTAGGTGGTGGATATAAGCATTACTTTTACACATTTTTATCAAGCTTATTATTCTGCTGATTGAAATAAATCTGAATGTATCAATTTGAAATAATATACATTAATTTCAATAATATTTCAGATAATTAATATACATTTATAATAATATACAAAATAAACCTATGACTATTTATTACACAGCAATACGAAAATTCCGTCAACCTGTACCTAGGAAACCCTTTGAAAATCCCCACCCTTAACTTTTTTTTTTTTCAGAAATTCCTCAGCTCACTTGTATAATGGTATTTTTATATTTAGTAATAGATGTCAATAGCATATCCACCAGTAACATTGTAAGTTGTTTCATACTCCTCTATATTTTATAATTATATGTATTTAACTATTCTAACGGAAGGTTTTATATATTTATATTGTAGCTAACTTTATGTTTGGCAATAAACTGTGTAACTTATATAATTTTATTGTAACCTGTTTTTTTCACTGTAGGGCATGACTATGAGAACAATATGGTCTCGAAAAGTGGCCTAAATAGTTATTTTTATTTATTGATTGAACCTCGAGAACCTTATTAAACATCATATATATATATATATATATATATATATATATATATATATATATATATATATATATATATATATATTGACTTTGTCAGTGTGAACGAATGAATAAGGTATGAAAAAAATATTAATAAACTATTTAACAGCTGTTAATTTATAATTTATTAAAAAGCTGTGAGGTGTTTGCCTGCTGCGTATTACAATGTAAACTTTCTATTGTTAGTTTAAAAAGCGTTAGTTTGGCACTTAGCACAACTTAATGTTAGTAAAATAGATTTTTTTTTTTTTTTTTTTTTAATCTCGCAGTGGGCAATGTGCCCCCAGCGGTAGTAAAGCCGACTGAATGTCGATTTGAGGACGATCTAATTTGCATATCTTAGCACGAAGCGGATTCTTTCAGTTTCTTTAGTTCCTTCGTGAGGATATCGTGATGTTCACGTTTATTCGAGCACTAAAAATAAAACTGGTTTGATATCGTAGCAGTCCCCAAAGTAAGGGATTGCGATCTGCCGTGACGATCTCAACACTAAATCACTGTTCTGCTGACCAAGAGATCGACAGATAAAGAACAAGGAACCAGACTAAGACATAACGGGAATCATCAGGCAAACTTATCGTATAACTGAATCTATGGAAATTGGGTTTACGGATTAGGTGTGCTTTACCGCGTAGCGTGCACTTTAATATTTACAAATTTAAATAAATAATCATTTTTTTAACAATTACTGCTTAGACTATTTTTTTAGTCGTTTATCTATAAAATAAATACAAAATGCATAGTTATTGAAAAAAAAGAGAAAAAAAATGGAAGTAAACAGAATGATGGAAGTGGAGAGATGTTGTGGCTGTAAGTATGGCTGGAAGAAGAAGCGATTGACAAAGCGGAGTGGGAATAGCAAAGAAAATCCTTTCAAAAAAGAACTTAAAAAACAATATGAATTGAATTAATTTTCTTTTAATTTAGTCATACAATATATAGATGCATCTTCCTCAATTTATTTGTTTAAATGCTGATTTCCGATGTTGGTACGGAATTGAGATCAGAAAAAATGCAAATATTTAAAAAAAAAGTAAAATACAATTTTTACTGTATATTTTAATAAAAACTAGAATTTTTTCATCTGAACCAGTTATTTTGATGCAAAATGTACATTTATATATATAAAATATATATATATATATTTCATCTCGAACCATATTATTTTGAATATGTCATATTGAAGTAAAATATTTTCAATTTTAGAGTCTATAAGCAATTATTTTCGCGAAAGCAACTACATTGTTTATATATATATATATTTTTTAATCTGAAAAACAATGTAGTTGCTTTCGCGAAAATTGAATTGTTTACTAGACTCTACATTTAATTGAAAATATTTTACTTCAACGACTAGATAGTCGTTTCCAAAAAAATAATAAAGGAAATAAAATCCAGTACAAAATAACATTCAGGATATCTAATAAATTAATTATGTTTTTATATGTATTTATGTTTAAAGTTACGTATTACAAAACCCGAAACCAGAAAAAGTATGTATATTTTTTGTTTAAATAGCAATTTTTTCTATATTATTTTTTAAGGTGGCAAAGTTGATATTTAAATATATACACCAATTCAGAAACAAAATTAATTTTTTTTTCTTGTTTGACTACTAGTTGGTACATTATTGCTTCATAATACATTAACGAATGTTTGGCATAAAATCCATGTGAAATATCTTCAGTAGATACTGTTCATCTCTTTTCCTAGTCTTTCATACATTACTGCAAGTCTTTTATTTTTTTATAAGAATGCCAAAACTTTTTCTTTTTTTTCATAACAAATACATTTAGTTATACCTAACACATTTACAAATTAACTATTATGATTTATAATTACTAACTATGATACATGAATCATTTTATTTTATTGAGGCTTCGAAAAGCAATCCAGAACAACTTTAACTTTTTTTCTGAATTTATAAATTTCGACACTGATGATTGAACCAGTGGTAAAAAATTACTGACCGTATTTCCGACAAGAGCTCGATTTTTTATCGCATTTTTTAGAGAAAACTTGTTTTTAGTTTAATCGTATTTTAAATGCACATATATTAAAATAACATATAAAAAAGGGAGGGTTGTTTTGACTGAGTTTCCTCCTCAGACGGTCGAAAAAATATAAACAAATTCCATAAAACTGAGACCCGGATCGTTGGGATAATGGGAGATAAAACACAGGCTCCCGAACAACCATTCATGGATACGTCCAGTGTAAACACTGCCTCAAGAGATGATGGCTTGTATCTTAACATAAAATCTGAAAGATCCCTTGTCCTATAAAATTTATGTTCAAAATCAGCGGATCAGAATGAGAAGACACTAAACTAGAAGCTGGGTGGTCCAGGTAGGGCCGGCCGACAGCACTAAACCTGACAGGGCCCACATAAATATATCTTATTATAAAATAAATGTTCCGAGTCAGAAGTTCTTCTCCATTCAGAAAACTAATGTGGAATATGAAAACGGTATTTGAAGGCGAGTAAACCTGTACTGGCCATGAAGGAAGGATTGCCAACTGGAAATTAATATTAAGTCTTGATTCGTTTCGATTTAAAAATCAATGACCTGAGGGAGCGAACTTTCAGAATAAATTAGAATAAATATTCATTCTTAGAATGTTCTGTTGAATCACTTAGAGAATAAGAATTGAAAGGGCCTGAAAGAGCCCGTTTTCGTCATAACATTTTTTTTTCCTTACTTATTTTATACTTTTATTCAAAAATTGATCTGAATAAAGTTAGTGATTATGAAATATATATATATATATAAGACAACAAATATATGAAGTGAAGTATGACAAAACCCAGTACATATTTATATGGGTTCCTCTACCTGGTGAGTAGCAAGCTGATCGGAATCGAACTTATCATGAATTGTAGAGGCAGCAAAACTTTTTTTTAAAATACAATTTGTATTGAGTAATTATTACAATCTGCCACAGATGTAGGCAATGAGTTATAAATATGGCTTAATGATTACATTCGCACATTATGTACAATATAAAAATAAAAAGTAGGAAAAAAAAAGAGAACAGAAAAAACTATGTTATGCATAAATAATTTAAAATATACACAATACAAATAAGTATAAAATATAATTTAAAAAATAAAATATTAAAATTAAAAATTAAATAATTGTAAAAAAAAAATTATATAAAAAAATTAAAAGTTAAAAATACAATCATACTTTGTATTGAGGGACAAGCCAGGCACAGAGAGGTCTCAGCTCTTCTCTCTCACGTGTGTCACTGGAAAATCCAGTGGAGGCTGAGGAAGAGCACTATAGTATAATCACGCATGGCATGAGAAGCTGGCTATTGCCAGAACTCCAACATAAATACATACTGCTGAAAGTTATTTTTTAATTTTATTTATTTATCTAAACGTCACAATCTCAATATCTTGAAAGCACCTTATGCAGACGATACTGCAATCATAACTAGACATCAAAATTCTACAGAGGCCTTTTTACATAAAAAAAATCAACTAAACAAAATACAGGATTGGAGGAAATTATGGAAGATATAATTAAACTGAAACATATCACATCCATGCATAGACATGATATTTGCCTTCCAGTGCATATTGATAATACTTTATCACTGACCAATTAATTACTTAGGCCTGACGTTTGACAACTTGGGAGCTGCATATAGAAAAAAAAACTCCTAACTTTAAACCAAAGTATTAAAAAAATAAATAAATAATAGAACATGCGGTATGGATGCCATAGAAAACATGGAGGCATGGACAAATAGAAAACCCACGAGGATAATGCAGGAAAGGCCTGGAGGAGAAATATGGAAAGATGGTTTGGAAATTTTGATTGGAAAAATGGGAGTGAGAGGATAAAGGAGGCTGGTCCAGGAGGAGAGTGGAGCAGTAGTCCAGTCAATGAGGGGTATAGATTGTTGGGAGTCTATCGAATAGAGATTATTTTTGACTTCACAGCTTCGTTAGGAGTAGTTAGAAGGTAAACATACTAAAAGTCCCTGCCCCTGGGGGGTGAGCTAACGGTGGGGGGAGGGGATAAGGTCCCAACTTTGTTTTCCGATTATATCTCGAAAGCGGTGGACTCTAGAAAAATATGCTACAGATCAAAATTAAAGCTCATTAAATTTAAGTATGTAAGTATTCGTCCAAATTCCAACCGTTTTCGAGATATTATCGAAAAACCAAAGATATTGGACTTCTCCCCTGCCCCCCTACCGTTAGCTCACCCTCCAGGGGTAGGGACTTCAAGTATGTTTACCTTCCAATTATACCTAACAAAGCTATGAAGTCAAAAATTATCGCATATTCCATGCATTCTACACCCCTCATTTCAGCACTCATTGACTGAACTAAAAGTGTAGTTTAATTGTTTTTTCTTAAATAAATTCTTAAAGCTAATTAATTAAATTTTAATCATCAATAATGAAATTTTCCTAGTTTCTTTTCATTTCACTTTAGAAAAAAAATTATAAATTATTCTCGCTTTTTAGAATAATTCAATTTTTATCGGAAATATTGTACAGAAAAATATTTTGAATTCTCAGAGTTTTTATTTTCAGAGACATTATATCCAGTAGAACTTTGTGATAACACTACATCAAAAAAAACAAAAACATTACAACTACTGAAATTGATCATCCAAAAAAAAAAGACCAAGCACGGTTGAAATGAGTACCATGCTATAGATAATCAAAAACAACAAAAAAGCTTTTTAAAAATACGAGTCAGGTTCCTGAAATAAACTGTTTGTTGCATTGCTTATAAAACCAACTTCAATATTTTCTTCGTATATCTTTGAAATAAATGTTAATCACCTCCATAAACATTTTGGTCAGACCCAATTATCCAAATATGGCTGCGAATTGCAGCTCTGAATCTGCTTTGAAGCTAAAAAAAGTAACCCCTTCAACTGGGTTTTATAATTGTCGGGCTGACATTAAGCTTCCTTTTTTTGTCTCTATCAATTTTTTTATTCACACCTGCTATTGAAGTAACAAGTAATAAATTTGCTCGAAGTGTAACAATGCAGGTCTATAGGCGCGAGGGAAAGTATCGCTCAACAGTACCACCTCCTGGCATGGAATAAAAATATAGAAAATGGATATATTTGAGCAAATATTTCATCTAGCTCAAACTTAAATTTCTGAAAAACCATTCCACTATCGTAATTTAAGTAATTTACTGACATAAACTCCCTGCTTGCGGGTTTACCCGGATCATAATTCTTTCTTGTTTTTATTTGTTAGATTCACTTTTTGTATGCATGTCAATATCAACTATTTCAATCATAATGGAGGCGCGGTAGCTCAGTGGGTAAGGCGCTTGACTACCATGCTCCCGGGTCCGAGTTCGAGTCCGACTGAAGGCAGAAAATTTATATTCTGTTATTTCAGTCGTGGATGGAGTTCGAGGTCGGGAGACCCTCCTGGGGCCCACCCAGCCTCTTAAAAAGTGGGTACCCTTAATTGGGAAAAAACCTGGCGGTTGAGCGTGAATTCTCGCCAAATCACCTCCTTTCACAACCGTTGGCTCAGAAACAGTACAGCCTACCTAAGTACTGAACCCGAGACCCTTCATGGGTTGTAAGTGCTACAGGTTTTTTTTTTTTTTTTTTTTTTTTTTTTTTTCAATCCTAAACAACTATTCTTTTTCTTATGAAATTTAATTAGCTGTAATGTTTATTAGGAAAATAAATTTCTAAAGTCTACCATTTTCAAGATATAATCGAAAAACCCATATACGGGACCTTCTCCCCACCCCTCCACTCTTAGCTCACCTGACAGAGGCGGGGACTTTTTAGTATGTTTACCTTCTAACTAATCCTAACGAAGCTATGAAGTCAAAAATTATCTCATATTTCAAGCACTCTACGATATGTTTAATGACTGGACTAATAAAGTATAAATGTATCTTAATTCTGTTTTCTTGTTTTTTTCTTTTCTTTTTTTGTATGTTAAGTTTTGATCACTTAATTTTAATTATTCCATTTTTTTTTTTAATGCATGTAAGTAATTATTAGTTTTATTTTTATAATGATTATTGGTATTATTTTTATCTTTTATAATGATTATTGTACTTGTATTATTTTTATGAATACATTTTACACTGTTACCTATTACCCTTCACTGTGGCAGATTGTACATCTATTTCAATAAACTTTTACCGCTATAAAAAAAAAATAATTCTATACTCTGAAATGCCTCTTTACTCTTCATTACATGTTCTTTTTTTTACTCTTACTGCTTGATTTACCGATCGTCTAGTTTTTCTCGTGTATTTAGCTTCCGGTAAAATCATAAAGGGTTAACAATAAGGGTTCAAACATTCTTCTCAGATGAACCAAAACACAAATATATTAAAAGGAACTAAGCGGATTATGATTTACAAATATTAATTTAATAAGAAGATAGCCGCCATAGATGCAGTCAAAGAAAAAAAAATGACATCCAAGTCAAAAAGGTGCCGACGTTTCAATATACCTGGCTGGTCTTCTTTAAGACTAGCGAATCAGACAGGAGAGGAGACCAACAATAAGCTTTTTTTTGCCCTCCAACGACAAGGGTCTTGTCACAAATTGCTTGCTAAACTAGTCTATCGGCTGCAACGTTCCTCCATCTCTGTGACTTCCAATTGTTCCAAGTCCTCTCTCTCTCTCTCTCTCTCTCTCTCTCTCTCTCTCTCTCTCTCTCTCTCTCTCTCTCTCTCTCTCTCTCTCTCTCTCTCTCTCTCTCTCTCTCTCTCTTTGTCATCCAACCATCTCATTTCCGGACGACCTCGCCTACGAGATCCTCCAGACTACTTTCATAAAGTAGTTCCCTTATCAGGAGGTTACTTCCCATTCGTTCGACTTGGCCGAACCACCTCAACGTTCCTTTTTTTATAAAGTTCACAATATTCGGTTGACCAAACTAGGTTCTCAACTCCTCATTAGTCCTAATCCCCCATTCTCCCTCGGGGTAGGACATATGCAAAGCCTTCTTTTCATGAAGGGATGAACTCTTAGAAGAAATTGAGGCAAGGATAGCCTCAGGAAACCGTTTCCTTTTTGAAATAATTAACTTTTTTTTTATACCTGCATTAATTTTCATACAATCCAACATAATGCATAATTAGTAAATATATACGAGATAGTACTGACCAGTATGGTTGTAGAGCTCCATGGCTGCCAGCGGACCGTAGGTGGATGAGCAGTTGGAGTTCCTCTGAACGACGGTGATGTTGGCCCCCGGTAGGAGGCCGCTCTGGAGGTCGGACACGTTGCGGACCGCCAGCTCGATGATCGGGAGGATGACGGGTAGAGCCTGGGCGTGCTCCGAGAGCGGCGCGATCACTGTCAGCCGCACCCGAGCGCCCGAGGCCAGCCCGGCCACCGCCAGCAGCCACAGCATCTCACCGCGTCTGCATCATCTGTCAACAGGGGACACCAATTATAATAAAAATTATATATTAAAAGATATATGGATTATAACCCATAATAAGGATATAAGTTAACCAGCCTCCCATAGAATGTGTTAACAAAGGCGGAATATCCTTCAGCCATCTTAAAAACAGTTAAATCGTCGAACAACAATGGAAAAGGGCAAAAATGGCGGAGGTTATCCTTCCGCAATTTTAAAACTGTTAAATATGTCAACTTCCTTAAGGACGAAAAACTAATAAAATTCCGCCATTTTAAAACAGCATCCTTAAGGAAGAAAACTAATTCTAATGGGTTCACCTGTGGTGTAGTGGTTAGCCTAGCAACCTACTAAACCCAAGATCACGGGTTCGCAGCCCAGCAGACGACCTTAGGTTTTTTTAACGGGAGTAAAAAATCCTTAGCTATGCCGTCCTTCGGAATGGATGTAAAAATCCCGACCCTGTGTGATGTCAGGTACTCGTTAAAGATTCCTATCCTAATTATACCTGGATAGGCAAGATTTAGGACTCCCACCGTAGCATCGTCTGATTAGCCATAGCAGCATGAAGTGACGCTAAGCAAACTAATTTTAATTGTGGAAGAAGAGAGTTGCCAAGGATGTCCTTCGGCCTCAAAATATCGTAAGATCCTGGCAGATCTGTAAAACAAGGTATTTTAACATATTATCCTTAAGGACGAAAAACTAATATAATTCCGCTATATTAAAACAGCATCCTAAAGGACGAAAAGTAATTCTAATTTTAGAGCCCTTAAGAATGCTGTTTTTAAATATTTAACGGTTTTTAAGTCATCCGCAGGATAACTTTCGCTATTGTTGTCCTTATAAGGACACTGTTTTACAGATCTGCCTGGATCTGGCGATTTTTTGAGGCCGAGGGACATCCTTGGCCACTCCCTCCTTCCACAATTAAAATTAGTTTTCGACCTTAAGGATGCTGTTTTAAGATGGCGGAATTTTATTAGTTTTTTCGTCCTTAAGGATGCTGGTTTGAAATATGTAATGGCTTTCAAGTTATCCATAATAATTATTGGTAACCCAATTTTGTTTTTATTTTATATCAATTTTTTGAAATTTACAACTGAACAGAATTTTTACATCAAATAAATGTGTTTATAGTTAATACAATAACATGTCAAAACTTGAAAAGATCTACTCATCAGTAGCACTTCAATAAATATTCTACACTAGTGGGTTTCTGGACCATCTTCTTTTCAGACGCCTCGGAGGATTATCGGGAATGGAGTGGGAAGCAAGTTGAGAAACTAGTGGATTTGTATGGTGATGGAGCTTACTATGAAAGGATAGGTATGTGGTTTAGGCTAACTCAGCAACATATGGAACTTTAAGATTTTTATGGTCAAGTTTATTGGTGAGGATTGAACATTTTACGAAGGATTTTGGATTGCAAGGAGATACGAGAAGAATTGGAGCCCCAAAGACTCTATCCAAATAGTTATAATCACAGTCAAGTAAATAAGTCTAGTTTCGAATAACATTAGTGAAGCAGCTTGTAATTATTCAAAATAAAAAAATTAAAAAACATTGATTTTGAAAACTTCTAGAATTAATTGTTATTCTACTCAGTTAAGGTATACATCGTAGTATAGAATAATCAATAAGATTAAGGATGATGAATTAATTGCCATTTCTATAGGAAATTTCGGCATTTATTTGTTAAATTTATATAAACAGTCTGTATGTCGAAATCATGATGTTTTTAGTAATGATGACTAATTTTGAACATTCGAAACTTGTTTTTAAATAAAAATAAAGTTTCGAATGTTCAAAATTATTCATCAGTACTAAAAACATCAGGTTATTGACATACAGACTGTTAGTATAAATTTAACAAATAAATACCGAAATAATATTTATATTAAATCACTAATATAGTTTTCTTTAATGTTTGTGTTTTTGAAACTGATGGAGATCATTTTTAACGGAATTTATTATTTAAATAGTCTTCAAATAACATATTCCAACAGAAGTGGCTCAATAATTCATCTATCATAAAATAAAACTCGTTAAGTACTTATCCAGTTAATTGCTAACCCTACACTTGACAAGTTTGCTAAATAAATGTTTTTCAATTTGACAAGGGCCAGTAGTGCAAAGTAAAATAAATTATAAATAAAACAGAGCCTGCAGTAACTACTAGACCAATAAAGGCGGACACTCTATTTATTGCCACTCCACAGGTGGCCCCTCAGCTCGTCTGCCTGCCTTCCTTTAGGAGCTCACTGAATTAGCCCCGATCTACTAGCCTCTAGCTTCCTATCATTTTTCTTTTTTCTTTATTAATTCTATGATAAGATATTTATTATTTTTAAAGAATCTAATTAATTAATCACGAACATACTAGACTCAAAAGAAAATTCTCGTCCTTTCCGAGTACTCCAACATTTACTAAACAAACGTTAAAGTTCCCAATTAAATACAAAAACACACACACACATTTATATATATATATATATATATATATATATATATATATAGAGAGAGAGAGAGAGAGAGAGAGATTCATTTTGATATACGGAATTGGGCTTTGGGGTTCCACTAAACCTTCCAATTCTTTTCGTATCCAATCCTTACTATCTAAAATCTTTCGTAAAATCCTCAATGCCCCTTACTTGCCTCGAAATTATGTCTAATATCAGTTTGTTTAACTATTAGGTTTTCCAAGTATGTAGTTGAATCAATACTATTCAAAAAACGGTATTTGGTTAATATTACGCAATATAATTCACAAATATCAAACTGCTTAACCCATCCGTTATACATTTCAACTATATCATATAAATAGTTCTAGGAAGGTTTAGAAGTACTATAATGTCGGCAACAAAGCTGGAGCATATCAAAATGTTAAATTTTGGAAGGTGTAAAAAAAGTTACAACTGAAAACTATAGGCCACCAGCCAAAAGACATATCCTTGTTAAAATTGTAGTGAACATATGAGACTCACCAATTCAACCTCATTCAGCTGTTTAGCACGACTTGACCAGGACTGTCGCTGAACAGCTGAGCTTTTGCGTTCCACTCTTCATGGCTGTCAATTTGATGAGGTCTTTTAAAAAATATAACGCTGTTTGCAAAGTTCCCACCAATGTAGCTTATATATTTTGGTCTTGGGGCTAAAGTGATAAAATCGGAATATAAAGGTAACCTATTTGTAAAAATTGCCGAAAAAACAGAGATACTTATGCCGAGGACCCCAAAAATGAAATACAGTGGAAACTCGTTATTTCGTCACTCGATAATTCGTCTTATTCTGTAATTCGTCAGTTTTTTTTTTTTTTTTTTTTTTTTTTTTTTTTTTTTTTTTTTTTTTTTTTTTTTTTTTTTTTTTTTTTTTTAATTGGGCAACTATCAATAACAAAATTAAATACTTATGTAATTAATTTTTTCCCCTTGCTACTTATTTAATCTTTAAACCGCCTCATTTAGTTTGCCACTAAAAAATTCGCCTATATTTATACATTTTGTAAATCATTTAATAGAAAAAAAAAACAGAACAAGCGCGGAGTCGATCCCTTCATCGATTGTAATAAGAGATGAAAGGAAGTATGAGTGCAGTTGACGAATTCCCAGAATCAGTCAATACTGGAAAGCTCTTCCTACAAAAACATTAGCACCTGGCTCAGCAACTTCTGCTCTAGGTTATAAAATGAGAAAAGATAAGCAAGAGGTAAGCAGCTGGCTAAACATGGATATTAAGGATGTAGGATATGAAATTTCAAGTGACATTGTAATTATAGAACACGTGCTGAGTGCTCAAAATGAAGCTGGAGATGATAAAGATGATGACGATTTCTAACTCTTCCATTATTCCATGCAAAGAAGTAGAAGAAAAGTTGACTTAAGTGCATTGAGTGGTTTCGAGCAGCAATGTAAATCAGATATTTTACACCTGATGGGATGCGGCAAGTGTTCAGCCAATGTGTAAAATGTTCATCTGTTCGTTTTGACATTCAATTCATTGCAAAAAAAGCAAAAACAATTATATAGTTTCAAATGCTTTTTTGTTACATTTCCAGCAAAATTCTATATTTCGTCACCCCCTCTCCTTCACTCATGACGAATTATCGAGTTTCTACTGTATACAAAAGCATTTGTTTATTCATTTTGTGGTTAGTATGGTTTTTCGATTTTTTTACTTTTTATTATTTTTTATTCGTTGACTATTTCAGCTCTGCAAAGTGTTAGAATTTTTTTTTTTTTTTACTATCCATCTAAATGCCTAAAATTAAATATTTATGAATCATTAGAAATAATAAAATCGTTTAAAACCGATCCACCTTTTTGTTTAAATGACCAAATTAACATTTCCAATAGACCCATTAAATTTCTTTCCCACAGGAACGCAAAAATTCAATGAGTCATAAGGGAAATCCCCCAGTAAATCACAAAAAATTAACCTACCTGCCCCCCCCCCCCCCCCCCTGCCCCCTTCAACTTCTTACGATGGGTATATTTCAGTTATCTCTTACACTTTTGAAAACTTTAGTGTAAAAAATGTTGTATGTTTTAGGACTGAAGATGAATGTTTAGCATTCGAGACTAGTTTTCTAATAAAATGGAAGTGGTTATTAATTCATCAATCCTAATTTTACAAGTGATCATTTTAACTGTCTCAACAATTAGAAAAACAAATTTAAAAGTAGGTATCTCGTTATTGTGTTGCTTTATCTATTTTTGATATATATATATGTATATATATATATATATATATATATATATATATATATATATATATATATATGTATATGTGCCTTTTGGCGGAGAAGCTATAGTTATTTTGTGTATGGTTTTTTTTTTTTTTTTTTTTTTTTTTTTTTTTTTTTTTTTTTTTACAAAAATGAATTATTTTGGCTTACTCGAGCTCTGTTTGTATTGCTCAGAACAAAAATGTACAGAATTCGATTCGTAGGACCCAATCGATAAATAAATGATACCAAATAACATAATTGTCATACATTGATTCTTCTCCTTATTGATATCCACTATCAGAGAGTGGAAAAGTGTAAAAAGAATAAAATACTTGCTTGTACATAAAAAGGCTTTTAAAAATTTGAGGTTAAAACAATTTATCACTGGAGTTTATATACTGCCTGTCTTAACCAATAAAGGGTCGGCGTGTCTACCAAAAATCTTTATCGATTGATAATGGATATTGCAGGTAAGTATTTTTATGTCAAAATATTTAATTTGAAAAAAAATTTTTTTTTCTAAAACCATTAAAATCTGTGTTAACTTTTTGAGAAATGAATTATTAAATAAGACAATGTATAATCTGTCACTAACGGCCATTTTTCCGCATATGTTTTTACTAACGGTTTTGAGAACAGAAAATCTTTTTGTTATCCTATCCTATCAATTATTTGTTTATTTTATATCTCAACCAAAGTTGTTATTTCTCATAGGGATAGCTTTAATTAGCTTTTTTTATTAGTTTATAGAAAATAGAAAATCAGAATAGAAAATTAATGGGGGATTTCCACAATTTAGAAAAAGAACAAAGTTTTAATGTAAATAGATATTTATAAAATAGTTTTAAACAGAGAATTCTTATTTTAGAATCCTTGCAAGTAAAATGTTAAATCTAATAAATTAACTGACAAAAAAAATAAGAAAGAAACTTTATGAGCAAACGGTTTGAATCAGAAGGATATGCTTAAGCGCAAATAGAATTCAATTAGATCATTAGTTGCAAACCTAAAAGGAACTGAAAAGGTAATAAAGGATGAAAACAATTAAATTTTTAAACTAATTTTTTTTCAATGGGAACTCAAAAAAATCAACAAGTCATCAGGAAAATCTAAGGAATAGTCTATTTACTTGATTGTTTACTTGTTTACTCCTAAAATACCCTAGGAAACTCTAAATACATATAATAATATTATATATATATATATATATATATATATATATATATATATATATATATATATATATATATATATATATATATATATATATATATATATATATATTTGGAAATACCACCCAGTCCTTTAAACTTAATTTTTAAGAAATAGGGTTTTCCCCACAACCTTTGTAACTTTTTGTTCAAAATTCCCCTTGGTTAGTTGTGTACTAGAATTGTTAATCTATTCCATATCCACCAGTAACATTGTAAGTGGCTTCATACTCCTCTATATCCTGTAATTATATATATTTTTATTACTGTAACACTTGTTTTTATATACTTGTACTGTAGCTAACTTTATGTTTTAAAATACCTTGTATAACTTATATAATTCTATTGTAACCTGTTTTTTTTTCACTTTAGGGCACGATTATGAGAACAATATAGTCTCGAAACTTCGCCAAAATAGTTGTTTTTATTTATTGACTGAACCTCAAGAACCTTACTAAACATTTAATAGTAACTGTCAAGAAATTTATCATATATATATATATATATATATATATATATATATATATATATATATATATATATATATATATATATATTATAATTGGATTAAAGAAACTCTTCCAATTTACCTTTTTAGTGGATAAAATAGTTGACGTTTTTTTTATGTTTTTATATAATCTTAGACAATCCTGAATGAGGCATTATCTACTTCAAGTTTCTCTGCTCCCACAAGAAATAATTATCTGCAAGAAGGCATTTTAACGTCAACAAAAATCTACAAGGTCAATAACAGTATCACAAACATTAAAATAACTCATGAAATAATGTAATAAATGTATAGAATATTAGGAAAATACATCTTGGTTCTTATATTTCACAGTAAGGCTAAATTTTGAAGAAAATCCAACGAGGTGAGGCTGGAGTCCAGCAGTGCCTTAACTGCTTCCTGTCATTATGTCACCGAGTTTAAGAATTCGAGAAGACTTCTCGTTAGGAGCTGCTACATTGAGAAATATAATATAATTTTCCTAAAAGGACTCGGTAAATTACTGACAAAGGATCAAAACTTTATAATTCCTTCCAGGACAAAACTCCTTTCACAGCAGTTTATGAATTTTATACAATTTAAACAGCTCTGTTAAAAAAATATTTAAACTATAATAGTCAAAACAATTGAGTATTATTTTAATATATTTTATGTTTGGTGAAATTTAAATTAATAGAACTGATTATAGAATATGAGGAAGGGAAAAGAGAAAAACCAAATAGTGATCTAAGAGGATAAACACGATTAAATTATATTTATTAAAATTTTATTTTTTATTTGATGTTACATATTAGTATTTGTTATAACCTCTCTCAACAGCATTTGAACGGTGCCTGAGATCTAGGATGTCAAATATCCGTATATTGCAAATACAAATAAATATTTTTACATCAAATATGGTTTAAAAAATCAGTACGTATCAGGTACGCATGATAGTGAATAACAGTTCCCAGCAAGTTGTCCGCGGTTCCTCAGAGGATCTGCGAACTTTCGTCGAAAAATATATTCTCAGGAAATCGACTTACAGTTACAGTTTGCTATCAAGAGTAATTCAGTGTTTTCAGGATTTACCTGTGAGAAACGTAAACAGGCGGGGGAGGTGACGGAAATTTTATGTTGGTAAAAACTGGTATAGAAGAACCAATATAATTAGATATATATATTCACTAAATAACATAATAGTTGACTAGTTCAGAATGTCAGAAACCCAAATAAAGTTCTAAAAACACATTTCACTGGTCCCTGTTGATTAGATCCGCCGTCTAAGACTCTGAATAAACGTTTAAGGCTTGTTTTATATTATCCGGCACGACACGTAGCGGACCGTAACGTTTCAGACAAGACCTTAAGACATTTCTCGAAAAGAATATTTGGTCGGAGCCGGTCCGTGCCGGACCGTGTCTTTTTCGTAGTATAATTTACTTTCCGACTCCGACAGAGAAGTACTGCACTAACTTTGCCCCGTTCCAGTTCTTTTTCTGTCTTTAAATTTGATTCTATTTTTGTTTTTGTTTTTTGCAAAACTGGATGTTGAAAAATTGAGTGCGTAAGGAGTGACACATTGAACAATTTATGTTAATATAAGAATATAAAAACAGAAATTTAACATATGCAATTTTAAAAAAAAAATCTAATCAAAACAATTTGTATAAATGTCTACTCGATGTTCAGGACATGTAGGTTTTCTACATTTAGTGCATGCTTTCTTGACTTTTTTATCCTTTTGTCTTGGACAAATAACACACCTGGACTAAACCTAATGACTAAACACTAGTATGAAGTAATATACTATAAACAAAAAGTCATTAAAAAAAAATCTCCGCTTCGCCTGTGCTCCCGGTACGTGCTGGAACCCGCTGTGTCTGATAATATAAATACACCATGTATTTGTCTGACTGTGCCGTGTCTGATACGCTACGTGTCGTGCCGGATAATATAAAACAAGCCTAACTTGGAATCCACATACAAGACTAAAATGACAGGAAACTGCTTGTCGTTACAGACTACTTGAACTTTTACTAGACAAACGTTCAAAGCTCCCAATTAATTACAAAAGACTCATTTACATGACTGTGACTAGACCTATTTGGACGTACGGAGTTGAGCTTTGGGGCTCCACTAAATCATCTTATCCATCCCGTATAGGGTTGCCATCTCCTAAAATACGAAAGCCGGACTTGGCGCTGTATTAAGCCGGACATTTGTTATAAAAGCCGGACATTATCTTTAAAAGCCAAACATAATAAAGCCGGATGTACGTTTTTAAAGTTGAAATTAACTTCAATAATAAAAAAGTCTGTCAAGATAAGTTATATATAATTTTTAATTAATTAAAGCTATGTTACATAATTAATACTACAGGTTAAAGTTTTTAGTTATAACATTTACCACTTATTTATAGTCCTATCCTTAATCTTTTGATCTCAGTCTTCTATAGACTTCACTTGTATAAAACAAAAACAAAAATAAATAAATCACAGCTCCACTTTGGCAGTAAACTAATAGTTTTAATTATACACATATAAATATATATGCACTATTCTAAGGAGAAAACGAAAAGATTAAAATTAAAAAGCCAATTATATATAAATCTCAAATGTTTCTAAAAATAATATAAATCCACAAATTCTTAGCTGTATTTTCCTTTTTCACCTACTTTATCCAAAACGTCGTTTTCCTTAGAAATCATATCATAAAATTCTGCACATGTTAATTTTAAATTGCATAATATGAACATCACCTGTTCAATTGGTTCTGTTTGCAATTTATTGCGTTCCTTTGTCCACTGTGCATTATAGCCTAGCCAATAAAGGTTTCGTGTCGCAACTAATTAGGAGAAAGCTGAATTTTTGCAGGGTGTTAGTGCATAAAGTATACGCTAAAAAAAACACAAAGTCCCGACCCCCACTCCTCTTGCTTTCCCCACTCCCACCCCTTCAGCAACATTACAAGTACAGAACTCTGGTTATATGCCGACACTTCGAAACCTAATTATGCTATAGAAGTGTTCTTTTTTTTTATTTTACTCCTAATAATATTACCAACAAATTATGTTATATACACTTTTTATGTAGATAGCTTAGTTTCGCCGTAATACTTTATCATATACAGAAAACTGCCACTACAAAATACAAAAAGTAACTTCCACAAATTATAGATTTTTATCATTACGTTTTGGGAAGAAAATTGTAAACAAAACTGATAGATAATATAATGACCTTTAAAATTATGTGTCTCATGACGCATAACTTTAAAACGATGGCTTCATAGAGGGCGTTCAAAGAGCAGTGGACACCGGTGCACCGATCCTAGCAGGGCCGTGCTGAGGTGCACAAACGCGTATACTTCTGTTCATGATCATGAATAGTCATTTAGATGAAATGCAGCAACAATGTAATAACGTTTATGTTTAGGATATTATTTCCAAAATGCATTTTGTTTACTAAAACAGTTTATAGTTTACTTGTATCACTTATACAGTACAAAATTTAGCATCGAAGATTCAACTCCAAAAATCAAAAAATCTGACTGCTGGATATTATTCACCACCCTGAGCTGTAAGTGTGATAAAAAGTCTTTCTCAAAATATCTTCGGGTTTACGGGAGAGAGGGTGTGAAAGTCGTATGTTGTTGGCTGTATAATCTCGGAACTCGGAAAACGTTACTTTTAGCACATATAAACATAAAAAAGCAAAGCAAATTTGCAAAAAATGTCATTTTATTCCTCTCTTTCTCATATCATAATTTTAGAGCTATGGAAGATGGAAAAATAGAAGTTTTTTTAGTTGAGATAAGTCGCAGTTCTCCGGAATAACACGTTTGTTGGTACTCATTTGGTTTTAAGTTGGAAACTATTTGTTCGATCCATATTTCTCTTTTTTCACATGAAAGCTGGTTAAATTTACTATAATAACTCAAATATTAAATTTTGATCAAGTGCCGTAAAACACCCACGGCAGAATATTGAGAAACACGTACTGTTGTGCAAAACTCTTATTTTTCGGCACATTTATCACAATCACTCCAGAGCTATTTCTCCGATTCAAAATCTATTTTTTTCATCTGAAAGGTGGTTAAATTTACTATAAGACCGTTTATATTATTATAAATCACGTAAAATACCCATGAATTAAAATTAATTATATTATCTACAAGTTTTGTTTAACACTTTCCTCCCAAAACGTAATGATAAAAATCTATAATTTGTTGAAGTTACTTTTTGTTTTTTGTAGTGGCAGTCTTCTGTATATGGTGAAGTATTACGGCGAAACTAAGCTATCTACATAAAAAGTGTATATAACATAATTTGTTTGTGATACTATTAGAAGTAAAATAAAAAAAAGAATACTCCGATAGCATAATTAGGTTTCGAGCTGTCGGTATAAAACCAGAGTTCTGTTCTTGTAATGTTGCTGAAGGGGTGGGGGTCGGGACTTTGTGTTTTTTTTTTTAGTGTATACTTTATGTACTAACACCCTGCAAAAATTCAGCTTTCCCCTTTCAAAGAGAAAACTCTTTCAACGTTTACGTTATGGCATAGAATTGGAAAATAGTATTCTTCCAATTTTAGTAGTTCTGAATTAAATTCTTCATTATGAAATAAGCAGTCCACTTTTTATGTGCCAAAAGTTTTTTTAAATCTTTTATGAAATTCCGCCGTTGGTCTAAAAATTTACTAAATCAGTCAAAAAGGTAAGAGGAGTAGGAGTTTCCAAGATCTGAACGCAGTCGCATTTCCGCCACGCCATAAGATTGCAACTTTCAACGAGAAGACGAAAAAGCCTAACAAATGCCGGACAGGCCGGATACGGCCGTAAAAAGCCAGACAAATGGCAACCCTAATCCCGTATGCAATCTTACGAAAAATCCTTAATGCTCCTTATTTTGTAACAAACTTATCCATAAAGACCCTAATATTCCATATGTTGCAGATTTAGCCCAAACCATATACCTATCCTTTCAAAGTAAGTTCCATCATAGAATGAATTACTTGAATACCCTCCTTTGGAAATAAACAATACAATCTACAGATAAGCGGAAGAAAATAAAGGACATAGGGGTATAGACGGCCAGGAGGATTGAGCTATTAAATTAAAAAAAATATATTCTACAGAAAACTGAATCTCAGATAAGCGAAAAAAAAATTATATCAAACATATGAGCATCGACATTCAAGATGGCAACCCCCAAAACATGTTCCGTGTTGTTCTTTATTTAGCCAGCAGGCTTAAGGAGACCAGATATTTTTTTTTATTATCATGTTTTTCTTAAATATTCTTCTATGAAATGTCAGAAATGTATTGAATCAACTTTAAAACCCACCCGATAAATATCACTTGCTGGGTTAATAGATTATTCAGGTACACTTTCGATATTTCAAAACAGACTGAAAATTGTACATTTTTTAAATTTAGGTTTTTGAGTCGTGTTACTTTAAAAATGCATGAGCGATATGTAATAGATTTAATACTTATTTCATGCTTAGTATCATCACTGCATTGTTTTTAATCACTAAATAGAAAAAAAATCTCTAACAAAAGTGGAATTAAATTAAAAATTTAGACAACCGCTGGAATGAGAGAGCTCTTTTTTTTTTTCTTTTTAAGGGTAGGCTGTTTTTTTCCCGGTTGTGGTAAAAGCTTATTACAGGAGATGGGGCGAAAATTGGCCTAGCCTATGTTTGAACTGGCCGCTTCTTCGCCTGGATTAAACTTAATGAATTTCCAACCGATCTTGGAATTGAGGCGACAAAAAAATTTGTTAAAAATCGCTGATTAATTATAATAGGAGCTGAACAGGCCAGCTATAAACATCAATATAGAGGAAAATAATATTAAAATTCGTTTTCACAATTTTTTTTTTCTCACAGACTCAGATACCCACATAAATCTATTTACTAGTGTTTTTTTATACAATAGAATATACTCTAAACATATGTCCCCTGAGAATAACATAAAAATAAAATACAATGAGTCTGGTTATCAAGTGATAAATAATAAAAGGCTAACAATCTGTGCCACTATCTAAAATTTTTAAAAAAAAAAAAAAAAAAACGTATATCCTGCTTGCACAAATAGAATAAATAAATGGACTTCATTTGATAAAGTTTTGCTAAGAAGTGTTAGTCGGGATAGAAAGGAGACATTAAAACAGTAGGTATTTATAGTCCGAGCACTGGCTAATGGCACTCAGGGAAAAGTGGGGGGAGAGAGGTTGGGTGGTCAGGGCCAATGAGAGTGGTGCAGGGTTGCCGGTCCTCTCCTCGCCTGTCTTTAAAGGTTCATTACAGTTCTGCCACTCATAGAGGTCACTATAAGTTTTTGCTTTTTAATAGGATTTTATTAACTTCCCCTGCATGTAACGGAATCTGATTATCTTGAAAATTTGCATACACTTCAAGGACCAATGGCAATACAATAATTGCACAACTTTGTTTTAATGTTCTCACTTAGTCCAGTTAAAATTTCCCCTAAAAAGGGAGTCTGTCTTGCAAAAGTTGGAGTAGTAGGTTATATGAGTCTGTATGGTCCAGGTGGGTTCTGAAAATCAAAAATGTGACTAGATTTGATAAGAGGAAAATTATTAGTGGGCAAAAAAAAAAACCAACATTTTTCATATTTTTGCAAAAAACATATACAAAAATGCTTTAAATCAATTATTATGTTACTAAAAAACTTTATGTTTATTAAATTGTGCGTCTAAAGACATCTCTCAAACTAAATTTGATTTAGGCGTTAAGCCACAATATATTTTCGAAAATGGACTAATTTCACCAACTTTCTCAAAAAGTTAGTTTTGGTGATGTTTAAAAGTCTTTAACACAAAAATGACCAATCCAATCAAAAATCTTATATAGTAATAGGTATAGATCATTAGATTTTGTCTAAGATAGGTTTAGTTCCTTTCGCTATTAAAGTGTGTATTTTTTTTTTTTGTTCTTTTTAAACTCTCTCTCTTTGGCTATGAGACCTTTTGAGTACATATTATATTGCTAACAAACAAAGTAAAAATTACATTAAACCAAATTAAGCGAAAAAAAACATTGGTTTAAGATTGGACAAAAATATTTAAAATTTAGTTATTAGATGAACAAAAGATAATATAATGTTAATTACGATCCTTAATTAATATAAGCTGTAGTTAAAATTATAAAAAAAATATTTAAAAAAAAATAAAAATTTAACAGGAAGATCCCAGTAAAGGCAGGGCACAGAGGGTTAGAGGGATGAGTAGCTTTAGGAACGTTGCTCCCCCTCCTCTCCTCCGTCATGTGCCATCAACCACCGTTTAGGGTATAAATTATGGAGATCGAGCATTACGGATGTTGAGTTAGTAAATTCCATAAGGATGTTAAACGGGAAATTAAGGAATGGTCAAATGATGCACGCTGTGATGCATGGGAAGGAGTATAGAGGTCTGAGGAGCATTACCAGGTATGCAAGTTTAAAAGGTCGTTTTAATTCCAATAGAATGCGCTCTTAGCCTATTGAAGGATTTGCTTATCTCTAAACGCTATTTTGTTTGTTAGTCATTTGTTTACAAAAGTCAGTTGTTTTTAAGTCGTTTACGTGGACGTATCATACCTTTCTTTGGTGTAAAAAATGTCTAATTTTAAGCCAAATAAAGAGCATTTGCGGCATGTCATGATTTTCTTATTTAATCAAAAGAAAAAGGCATCTGAATGTCATCGAATTCTTGTTGAGACTTATGGCGATGTTGCTCCAACCGTCAGGACATGTGAACGTTGGTTTCAAAGTTTCAAACGTGGTGATTTTGATGTTACTGATCAAAAACGAGAAAATCGACTAATAAAGTTTGAGGACTTCGAATTGCAATCTTTATTAGACGAAGACAATACCCAAACCCAACAAATGATGGCAGAACAGTTGAATGTCACTAGGCAAGCCATTTCCGATCGCCTGAGAGCTATGGGAAAGATTCAAAAGGTTGGAAAATGGGTTCCACATGAATTGGACGAACGACAGATGGAAAAACGAAAAACTGTGTGCGAAATGCTGCTTTTACGCCACAAAAGAAAGGGTTTTTTGCATCGAGTTGTAACTGGCGATGAAAAATGGATTTATTTTCAGAATCCCAAACGAAAAAAAAATCATGGGTAACGCCAGGACAACCATCCACATCGAGTGCAAGACCGGATCGTTTTGGGAAGAAGACAATGCTGTGTGTGTGGTGGGATCAGAAGGGAGTAGTCTACTACGAGCTTCTCAAACCCGGCGAAACAGTCAATACCGAGCGCTACCGACAACAAATGATCAATTTGAGTCACGCATTGATCGAAAAAACGCCCAGAATGGGCTCACAGGCACGCCAAAGTCATTCTTCAGCATGATAACGCTTCTGCACATTCAGCCAGATTGACTAAGGAAACGATTTCTTCGCTTGGTTGGGAACTCCTACCCCACCCGCCGTATTCACCTGATCTGGCGCCTTCTGATTATCACCTCTTCTCATCGATGGGACACTCATTGGCGGAGCAACACTTCAACAATTTCGAAAACGTAGGAAAATGGCTCGATGAATGGATTTCAAATAAAGATGAAGCATTCTTTTGGAATAGTATCCATATATTGCCCGAGAGATGGACAAAATGTGTAGAAAGCGAGGGTCAGTACTTTGAATAAAATATATTATACTTTTTTTTTAAATTACTGTGTATATATTTTAAGAAATAAACGACATTTTAAACTTGCATACCTGGTATTAACTCAATTGTTTATAAACTGATTGTAAGTATAATATATATATTTTTTTTTTTTTTTTTTTTTTTTGTGACGCGAAACAGCCCTTAAGGACTAGGTTGGTTCTTTATTTATATTTTAGTTCTTTTCTTTTTGCCCACTTTTGCTTGAGGATTTCACTAAACTTTTTTTCTCCTTTCTTCTGTCCATCTCTTAGACGGAAATTTCTTCTTGTCCACCACAAGTACCGCGTTTTTCAGGAACTTTTTTAATTCGGCTCTATCCTCGCACATCTCTCGTGTAATCCCGAGTCCTTTGTGTTTCATATATATAAATGAAGCTTGGATGATAAGGGCAGATAAATATGGAATCTTCAGAGCGGATTAATTGATGAAGGACCTCTTGAGAAGATCGCCCGTTGAAAGCAACATATTAGTACATCCCCCCTTCCAACCACCATGGCCTCAATGTCCTCCCTCTCTCAGCCTAAGCTTTTAATTTCAGATCCTTTGGTCCTCCCAGCAATCTCTTGCAGAGTTTTTATGATTCCTCAACTGATTGAGGTTTTGAGGCTTACAGATTAACTTGCAGATAATTTTCTAAGTGTCCCATTCAAAATATTGCAGCAAAACGGTAAAAAAAAAAAAAAAAAAAATGCTTTTGATATTTAAATACCAAATTTGACTAACAGCTGTTTTTATATATAACATATTTTTCTAATCGTGCAATGGAATAATTCGCGTCGATTTAAAATGTCAATTCTCTATTTCTGAGAAAGGATGCCTTGACTAATGGGGAATACATTGCAGGATGCAGGCTAACATCTGGTGGTCACCCAGAGGTCAGTACTTGGATACTGTCTTAGCTTAAATTATCTATCGCTTGGATAGGATTGAACGTCCATGATAACTTGGTCATCCCTTTTCTAACTCCACAATACTTATATCTCTACTTTTAGATTTTATTGAAAATATATACCAGCATTTTTCCCATATTGTATAGTTATTTTTTTAATTTATTTTATTTTATATTCATTTATGGAAATTTACAGCAGTACAAAATATATACATCAAGTAAATGTATTGACAACAATTATAATAATATGTTAAAACTTGAAAAGAACTACTTTCATCTGTAGCAGTTTATTTATCTCTATTTTTTTTATATCCATTTATTGAAATTTAGAACTGTGCAAAATATGTACATCTAGAAAAATGAGTTTATTATGATGACAATAACATGCGAAAGTTAAAAAGAACTACTCATCAGTAGTACTAAAAAAAAAAAAAAATACACTAGAAGCTCTCGAGGCCATCTTCTTTTCAGACGCCTCGGGGGATTATCGGGATTAGAATGGGAAGCAAGTTGAGAAACTAGTGGATTTGTGTGGTTATGGAGCTTACTATTAAAGGATAGGTATCTGGTTTGGGCTAACTAAGCATTACATGGAACATTAAGGTCTTTATGGATAAGTTAAGGAGCATTGAAGATTTTTCAAAGGATTTTGGATTGTAAAGATTGAATACGAGATGAATTGGATGGTTTAGTGGAGCCACAAAGCTCAACTCCGTACGTCCAAATAGGTCTTGTATATAGGTCTACAGTCATGAAAATGAGTAATTTATAATTAATTAGGAGCTTTGTACGTTTGTCTAGTAAATGTTGAAGTAGTCTGTAACGACGGGCAGTTTCTAGTTTTTTTTCTGTTTATTTATTAAATTCCTTATTGTTACCTTTACGTTAGTATATCTATTATTTATTTTTATTTTCTTTAGAGTGGAAACATTTTGAAAAAAAAAAAAAAAAAAAAAACAAAGAAACCACAATCAAATAAATAAAAGTACAATTTATATTCTGATTGACATAAAAGTGTTTTATTTATTTATTTTCTTATTAAAACAACCTAGGATTGAATCATTCCTTGTATAAAGAAAAATGAAACCAAAGATTTTAAAAACCACCCATTCCACTAATATTAAAATCTTAATAAACCTTTTAATCTCTTTCTGTATAACGAAAAAAATCTTATGACCTATATAATCTCAATTAAAGTTTGCACTATAACAGTTATGTTATTAAAGAAGACACATTTAAATAGCCTTTATAAACTGAACGGCACTCTCTGTTATTATCCAATTATAGGACGATTGTGATCTTAACTGTCTTTTCCAACAACTCAGCAGCGTTGGCAGAAACTACTTATAAAATAAATGGGATAAGTGTATTAGTTAATTCAGAATTAAATATTCTTTTAGATAACAGAATAATGAGTTTTACTGCTTGGGCCTGTAAGAACATAAACCTCTATGTCGCCTACTAGACCGAAGGTTAGGTCAACAGTAGGTACTTAAATAAAATAAACTTTTTAATATATATTACCTGAAAATATAATATTTCTGAAAATATTATATTCAATGATGAATTATAAATAAACCACCGATTAGCAGGCATTGACACCAACCAAATCCAAGATCTCAGTCTAATAACTTTTTAAAAAATAGGTACATTAAAAAAATATTTGAGCTTTCTTTGAAATTTGGAAAATAGAATATTATGGTAGAGCGAGGCATTTTTTTTTTCTTCACCTCTTCTATGCCGTTTTGGCATCTTGGGGTTTCATGTCCTTCGTGGGTTTAAGAATATAAAAAAAAACTTAATTCTTGGATAATGAATGAAATTATATAATACAACGAAAAATCATAACTGGCCCAGAGATTTTTAAAATAAAACAACATAAATAAAAGTGAACACAAATTTACATGAGAACAAACACAATTCAAAAGAAACCATTTTCCTATTTGTGAGTTTAGATTAAATAATAAAAACGTTAATCCTTTTTTTAAAATTGTAAACCGTATTATTAGAAGCAAAGATTAAGAAGAGGTAGCCATCAGGTAATGAAGTTCCCGAACTCATCAGTGTCTCATTCCGTCCTAAATCAGAACCACAGCTCGGGTTGGGATCCCTCCGATCTCCGAATTTTCTGTTTACTCAGATCTCCAGAATCCGTTCGTAAACAAATTTAACTAAGCAAATCTTCCTTAATCAAACAGCATTATTAATTTAAAACAAAATTAATTAAATTTAGGAGCTGAAAAGAGTATAATAACAATTATTCCAAAATAATAAAAAACTTATTTATAACTTCTTAACAGTTATCACAAGAAATAGTCGAGCCTAGATGTTTAAAAGCAATGAATTGTTGCAACAAACTCTCTCTCTCTCTCTCTCTCTCTCTCTCTCTCTCTCTCTCTATATCTATATATATATATATATATATATATATATATATATATATATATATATATATATATATATATACATTAAAGACATTAAAAAAACCTGGAAACCGAAATAAGAATCAGAAGACTAAAATGCTACGGGCATCTGGTAAGAATAGACCAAGGGAGACTACACAAAAAATGAATACAAGAGCATAGGAGGTTATGTAAAAATAATGAGAGAGGAAACTTAATTAAATAATTAGAAATAGACAAAATTTGCCTAGATAGATAACAATACGGAAAGGAATTGAAAGAAATCAATTTTTTTGTGGAAAATAAAGAAAAATGGAAGTGGTCTACATGGTCGAAGGAAAGGAAACAAAGACAAGCAGAAATGATGAGAAAACAAGGGGAGAAAAGAAGGGCGAAAAAATAAAATAATTAAGAATTGCTTTAAATAAAAAATAAAAGAAAGGATAAGTAATGATAATTCACGTGGTCTTAAAAGGCCGTTCCGTGCAAAAAATAAAAAAAAAAAAAAAAAAAAGTATTTTGTGTAATGTTTTACATTTTAAGATTTACACATCATAGCCATAATTAATACCACATCCCATTGGGAATTCCGAAGTTAGGGTCGCTGGAGAAGAACTGAAGAAGATTGGAGAGCAGACTATAACCTGAAAAGAAACTTTATTTGACACAGTTAAGACCCTGAGAGTTTTGTTTCAAAAATTCAAAAACTGTAGAAAAAAACAGGGTGACCATCGAATATTGAACAACCTGTATATTTATATACATACATACACTAGTGTATTTAAAATAACTATAAATAAAATAGATTGGTATACTAAAAAAAAATAAATGTTTACTTTTTTTATGTACATACCGCTTTGTACTATTTTTTGTTTAACTTTTAAACCTCATAAAAAATTAGGAAAAAATACTTTCTAACCGAATACTGAACCCTTTACCCATATTTATGTGTAGTGTAACAATTTACACTTATAAATTTGTAATAACTTACTACTTAATTTTTAATTAACACATTCTAATTTTTTCACATATTATGTTGTGATTTACAGCAATGTAAAAGGCTAGAAAAACAAGTGGAAACGTCGACACACTATTTCATGGTACTATTTAATAAAATAAAAAAAATTAAATAGATTATAATTACTAGAACATATCGAAAATATTCCGCAACGTACGGAAAAAGAAAAATTGATGTAAATACATATGGATAGCTATAACTTAGATGAAAGTTTGATGTAGAGGAGGAAGGGGAGACCTCCCTGAACCTGGTAACATCACGTAGGCCGGGAACAGGGGGCGATGAACGTGAGGCTACCGTTATCGGGGGAATATTTATAGGGTTAGGGGATCGAATTGGATTTGTAGAATATGCTACGTGCTTATGCCTCCAGGAGCTGCAAGAGTTTAAGTAGAATCAAAATATAACAAATAGGTCTTAATCATCGGTGGTTATCGTGAAAAAGTAAGTCAGGGTGGCCAGTATAGTCCCCGCACCTGGGGGATGAGCTAAGGGTGCGGGAAGGGGAGAACGTACCAATTTCGTGTTATTCGATTATATTTCGAAAACGCTGGACTCTAGAAAAATATGATACAAATCAAAATTTAAGCTCATCTAATATCCTATAATATTAACTGTATACATGTTCGTCGAATTTCCAACGGTTTTCGATATATACGTTATTAAAAATCGATAATTTTATAAATAAAAAAATGTTTACCTTAGTTTTTGTTAAACATTTGCTTCAAATACCAGAAACGTATATATGAAATTAAAGTAAATTTAATGATCTACAATTAAATCGTTATTTTCAATAACGAATATCTCGTTAACGGTTAGAATTACGACAAATTTATGTATTGATATTATATGAAATATAATTAGCTTTTGTGTTTATTTGAAACACATTTTTCTAGAGTCAACCGTTTTCCAGATATTTTCGAAAAAACAATAAAATTGTACTTCTCCACTCCCCCCACCGTTAGCTCACCACCCAGGAGCGGGGACTTTTAGTACTTTTACCTTTTAACCATTATTTTTTTATTTTATTTCCAGATTGGCCTGGTAAGCCTTAAATGGATAGTTTAACAATATTAATAATGAGTTAACAATAGTAGAAGGGAGGGTATAGTCTCCGGCAAGAGACACTCATAACAGATAAGTACCTTTTAACGATTCCTAACGAAGCTATGAAGTCAAAAATTATCGGATGGTCCATGCACTCTACAATTTGTTTATTGACTGGGCTAAGTAATGTTTTCCAGGTTAATTTTCATAAAATTCCAGGTGAAATGTAATGAGATACAAGGTACTATATTTATTCTAATATCATTTCCTTTTTTTTTTTTTTTTTTTTTTTTTTTTTTTTTTTTTTTCATTTAAAAGGCATGACTCCTATTTATCTTTTATTTTCTTCAACATGTTTCGGAGCACATTCGCTCCATCTTCAGTATAACTGTGATAGTCTCACATAGTCACATGTACATGTCCATAACAATATGGACATGTGCATGTGACTATGTTGAAGAAAATAAGAGATAAATAGGAGTTATGACTTTAAAATGAAATATGTAAAATTAAATCTCCTTCAATAAAATATATTGATTGATTATTACGAGTATTTTCATTTATTTTATTTTGTGTGATAGAAGTATTGTTTATTTCGTTTAACGTCACTTTATGCTGCTATGGCTAATCGGACGATGCTACGGTGGGAGTCCTAAATTTTGCCTATCCTGGTATAATTAGGATAGGGATCTTCAAGGAGTACCTGACATCGCACAGGCTCGGGACCCCCATTTTACGTCCCTTCCGCAGGACGGCTAAGACTATAGATAGAAGTAATAGTAAAGTATTTTCTATAAAACAAAATTTTAAAACCTTAATTGTTTTAATTATTTGATTTTTTTTTTGGGAGGGATAATTTTTTATTTATCTATGATTTTATTTCGAATAATTACAAATTTTACAAATTGAGATAACATTTGAAATAAATAAGGCTAAGATCATGATGTTTTTTTTTTATGTAATATAAATTTGTTGTTCAATTAGGTTTAACGTCGTTATGTACCCCAACTAGACTATTAACAAGGACGGGTTATCTTACAGGACACCAGCCTATTCTAGCCATTTTTGGAAGGTCAAAGATTCATTTCGTGGGTCCGGCACGAAATATATTTTAATCAGTCCGGGATTCGAACCCACGACCTTCAGTCCCGAGAGCGCCAAGAACCTCGCCCCAACTCGCTCGGCTATCGAGTCCCATTTGCCCCATGTTATTTTATTAAAATAATCCTAGCCTATCATCATATATCTTTGTTTTTGTTGATTTTTGATCGATTTGATTTTCTTATTATTTTATTTTTTGTTAAGGAGCTGCTTGATTTTAACACTATAATATGTAACTGATATCCCGCGAAGGGATGCCATTTGTTTTTAGATATTGTAAATTTTAAATTAAATTGAATTCAGTAACGTAAACGTCTGGTGCTATAAATGTTTCAATTATTATCATTGTCATTTAAATTGCTAAGTAAATAAATTCAATTTTTTTTTTTTATTATGTTACGATCTCACAAAATTTCATGATATGTAAAATGGAAACATAATCCCCTATTTTTTCCTATAATACAAAAACGAGCTAACTGTGCCATCAAAACTGGATATATCTGTTGTGAAAAATTGGTTAACTTGTGCTTCTTAACTGTGGCACAAATCTTAGAGTGATTGCAGGATTTTGGCCAAAATAAAAATTAGTAAGGAGTGTTATATGCGTTAGTAACAGTGATATTGTACTTTAACAGATCAAAATCAAGATGATTTAAAAAAACATTAAATGAATATTATTGTTTCTTCTGTTTGTCTAGTTGGTCGATAAGTTAAACTTAGTGAATTTTAAATAGAGAATTAGGAGTTAATGGATTTTAATACAAAAATTAATTTTTTATATATATTTTGTGTTATTATATTTATATATAAAATAACAGATATAGCAGTTTGATTACTTGCAGCACTTATAGTTGCTGCTTGTAAAATAAAAAAGTTCAATGCTTAAAACTTTCTTTATTCATTTAAAATCCGAACGGTAGTCACGGTGATCATAAATCATATGTTTTAATAACAAAATAGCATCAAAATTTATGGGCCTTTAAAATTAATAAAGTTTAGGTGAATTATAAATATAAATGCATCAAACTTTAGAGGAAAGATTTATCGAGTTTCTTAATTAACTCTCTCTCTCTCTCTCTTACTCTCTCTCTCTCTCTCTCTCTCTCTCTCTCTCTCTCTCTCTCCCTCATTCTCTCTCACTGTCTAAAAAAAAAATTACTACTAGAGGTAACCGACTGTCGATTGTCATGTCCAATCAATTGTTGAATGTATCAACTTCATAAAATCAATGAATCGGTTAACCATAGAACAATAGAACATTTTTAAAATGAATTTAGACAACCAAAACAGATGTTAACCTCAAAAAGTGATTCATTCACTTTTTTTACTACACACACACACACACACACACACACACACACACACACACACACACACACACACACACACACACACACACACACACACACACACACACACACACACACACACACACATACACACACACAACACACAAAACACACACGACAAACATATGTGTATGTAAATAATATCAAAACAATTTACTTAATAGTAGGGTAAACCAGATAGGTTTTGACACCCCATCTTAAAAATCAGAAGAAAAAATAAAATAGTTAGCCAAAAAACAAAATCATATAAATCCATTTAAATCCATTTAAATCCTACAACTCAACTGTGCAAATGTACTTTCAATTTTGACCGTATTTTAAAAGATATCCATACGGTGTCAATAAAGTCAATAAATAATGTAAAAATTGTCACTATCTAATAAAATACATTTTAGGAATAATGTTTGATGTGAATTTTCTTTCTAAGCTTGATATGTACTAAGTAAAAATTAGAAATGTAGATTGTTGGGGTATGCAGTCATAGATACACAGCAAATCAAAATAATATTTTAATTTATAATTCTGACGTTTCGACTTGCATTGCAAGCCTTCATCAGGGCTAGAATAGAAGAAAACAAGCAAAAAGGTATGACTAAATTGTAGAAAATATATAAAAAAACACACACAAAAAAACAAAAGTAAGAAAAGAATAAATGTATGAGAGTAAATACAGTAACATAAAGGCAATACCTAAAGGCCATGAAGGCAATACATAAAGGCTCTGGAGACAATACATGAATATTGTCAAGGCAATACCAGATATTGCCTTTATGTTACTGTCTTTACTCTTGTACACTTATTCTTTCCATACTTTTATTTTTTTGTTTATGTTTTTTATATGTTTTCTACAATTTAGTCATACCTTTTTTCCTTGTTTTCTTTTCTTCTAGCCCTTATGAAGGTTTTCAATGCGAGTCGAAACGTCGGCATTATAAATTAAAGTTTTATTTTGATTTGCTGTGTATCTATGAATGCATATCCTAATCTAAATTTCTAAATACTTCTAAGATCGTTAAAACGTGATTTATTCAATGAAAGTAAAGAATTAAATTACAGGTAAATACAACAGTAAGTTACAGCAAACAACAATTAAAATAGGTTAAGATAAAGTAATAAACACAGATGATAAATAATTAACAGATGATTGAAGGTTGCTCAACCTTACACCTCCCCCCTCGAGGTCGCTTCCTGAGGCGGTGAAAGGTAAGGAAGGAGCTTGCTGGAGTGGAAAAAGTTGGAGATCTTCTTCCTCTTACCGCTGGCTACTTCGTAGAAAGACGAGGAAATCTGTCTGACGACTGGGAATGGTCCGATTCGAACTGGATCAAGCTTGTTTCGATTCAACTTATTTCCATTTTCGACGTAAACCAAGTCACCAACGTTGAAATTATGCTCTTGTCTATTCTTATCAACCCGTTTCTTATTGATCTTGAAGCTCTTTGTTGAGTTTTGGAAGGCTATCTTGCGGTCTTCTTCTAAAGAAGATGAAGTATTCCCATCAAGTGGAGATATGGAAGATTTTTGGCCGAGCAATAGATAATATGGTGCAAAATGGGTAGAACTGTGGATAGTATTATTATATTCCTTTACACATTCTTCTGCCAAGTTTGACCATGCTCTTCTAGTATTATCGTTCATTTTACATCGCAGTCGATTAACTAATGTTTGATTTAATCGTTCGTTTACTCCGATGGATGCGGGATTATCAATGCACGTGAAAACGATCTGAGTTCCAACTCTTTTCAAATACTTCAGAAATTGGGTTGAGTTTATACCTGTATATTGGTCTGTCAGTAGAATTGAGATATTATTTTGTTTAACTATGGGATTAAGTAAGTTTATGAAATCTTTTGCAGTTTGACCATTTGTTGTTGAGATCTTGTAATTTAATTTCTAAGATCGTTAAAACGTGATTTATTCAATGAAAGTAAAGAATTAAATTACAGGTAAATACAACAGTAAGTTACAGCAAACAACAATTAAAATAGGTTAATGAAGGTTAAGATAAAGTAATAAACACAGATGATAAATAATAAACAGATGATAAATAATTAACAGATGATTGAAGGTTGCTCAACCTTACATACTTCACAGTCAACTAATACCTGATGAATAAGTAATTTACTGCATATTTTAACTTTATTTTATTATTCTTTCTATGATTTTAATATGAATATTTTCTGAAGAGTATCAATCTCTGTCTGGTTTACACTAATTATATTTAATTAAAAAATATTCATACAAAAAAACAAAAAAACACTGTCATATTGATCTCAAACTTTGATGCCTCCTCCACACTCCCTCGCATGTAACTTACACCAGCAGATAAAACACAAGATGGCACCTTCAGAAGAAGATATACCCTACCCGTATTGAAACAGGATCTTCATCGGCCATGAGTATATGCGAGACCCTAACTCCGTTTCCTTCCACCTCACACCCGCCGGATTATTACATCCCTAGATACATTATGTATTGTCGAGGCATTATGTATTCCGTCCGGCTCAACTCCCAAATGGATTTTCCTCCTAAGATTTCTCTTTTATCAGTTTTCTTCTTTATTAAAAGTATCTCCGTTCCTTTTTAACTTTAAGTTAAATTATGTTATAGAACATGTTGTTTTAAATTTTGATTACGAATTATGTGAAATAATACTAAAAAAAACGAAAAAAATAAATAACTCAATATACAATAGAAGACGATATTTTGAGCAGATAAAACACGAAAGAATTCTTATATTGGCGAAAATATTTCTA
Organism: Euschistus heros; assembly: GCA_003667255.2. NCBI lineage: Eukaryota > Metazoa > Arthropoda > Insecta > Hemiptera > Pentatomidae > Euschistus > Euschistus heros. The sequence goes on from RCWM02001027.1 coordinate 120,559, forward strand.
CACTAGGTTATCACTAGTCTACACATTAATTTTCATTCTTGCTTTACATTTAGGAGCAAGAACATGGATAGCATTATTTAAATGGGGTGTATATATATATATATATATATATATATATATATATATATATATATATATATATATATATATTTAAGAATGATTTCCCTAATGGTGTCACAACCTTACCTAAATCCAAATTTATATCAACGCCTTAATATGCATATTCCCTTACTAATGATTTCGCTTTATATATAGTAAGAAGACCGTTATTATTAACTTGAGGTACGCCTAATGGTATAGAAGGATCAATAATATTAGGATTGATGAATGAATTGCCACTTCTATTGGGATAATTTTATAAGAAAACTAGTTTCGAATGCTAAATCCATGTATACACGGGAAAAAACTGGACGATCGGTAAATCAAAGACTAAAAGAACATATAAAAGTATACAATAATAAGACCCGAAATTCCAACTTAACTATCCATATAAATGAAAATCATCAACTATCAAGTAGAAAATAGCCTAAAATTAAATATTTATGAACCATTGGAAATAATACAATCGTTCAAAACCAATCCAAATTTTTGTGACCAGATAAACATTTTCAATAGCCACATTTTAAATTTGTTTCCAATAGGAACCGGGAAATCCAATTAGTCATAGGGGAAATCCCAAGGAAAAAAAAAAAAAAAAAAAAACCTGGCCCTTTATCTTCCACTGTAGCTATATTTCAGATGTCTGTTAAATCTCAGGTGAGTACCAATGTATTGATTTCTCGTATTACATTTATTGAAACTTAAGTATATTTAATTTATGAAACAAAGTGCTAGTGTTTTGAAAATCTTTTATTTTTTATTAAAAATAATTTTACTAAGTTGGTAAAAAAACAATAAGTTGGTAAATTAATTTCTTTTTAAACTCTAAAAACAGAGGAAAAAGACTAATTGGTCGGTATGAAGAAGGTGAACCGATGTTTTTGTTTGGATTATGTAACATGGTAATTTGAGTATATTTCCATTGAACTGGAAATTTTATAGTTCTGAGTATTGCGTATATATTAAAATTTCAATTTCAATTGTCCTCAACTATTCAATTTTTTTTAATCCTCTTTACAATGGTGAATAGGTATATTAGGTTCATGATAAGTCATGGTAATATAACAACAAAAGTATTAAAACATAAAAAAAAAATTACATAATCAGTAAGGGTTGCTAAAACTAACCCGGAGCTCAGATATGCCAACAATCATTATGTATATGTTTAAAATACTACTAGCCTGAATTGAGCCACTGTATTGAGTAACAGGGGAATGTTGGAGAGGATTTAAGAAGTCTAGTGAGAACATTCCTGAGGGCGCAGGCGCACAGAATTATGACACGTATCTTGGATTTATTTGACTCTAGTTTTATCATTTGAGGCTTAAAAAATATATAAAACTTAATTTTTTAGAATAAATTTTTTTTGTTCTTGTCCAAAAGTATTAGAAATGTGTTGGCTCGAAATTTAAAACTACATTCTATTTTTTAAAATACCTTTATTTTTCACGAACATATTAAACTGTTAAGTTTACTTACTAATGATATAAAGGTATAAAGGTATAAAATAATGATATGAAGGTATTCCATCCAATCATCAAACACACCTCATCAAAAAATGTTATAGATTACAAAGCATACAAAAATACAAAACACAAAATCATTAACGACGGAATCTACCAGAAGCAAGAGGTCCACGGATTGCTTTGCTACAAATGACAGTTAAATCTTAATGAAGAGTTTTGTCCCTTATGTTTTGGAGAATAATCAGAAACTGAAATAAGTAAAGAGGCTATTAAAATAATGATAACAGCTATAATTATAGCCTTAAGAAAAAAAAAGCACAGTTATTTTTTCAAAAAGAAATTTAAATAAATAAATATATATGTGTGTGAGAGTGTGTTTATAAAAGATGGATTAAAAAGCATACATTATACACTCTGAAGATAAAATGACAATATTTACACAAATAGGTTTTATTGAAAATATCTCAAATGCGAAAAGGAAAAATATAAAATCATTCTGATCCGTTAAAGGCTTCGCTGAATTAACCTAGCGCGGATAGCGGATAGAGGGATGGGGATGAAACAGCTTTCCTCAAGAAGAACTGATAACACACCTTGCCGAAGGATTTTCCCACGCCGGGGGTGGAGGCTGCATCTACCCTAGAGGAGCAGGTGCTGAAACAGTCTGTCACTAGCAGGAAACCCTTAGCCACAATGAGCTTCTAGAGCAATGCACAAATTTAAGTCATACTTCTAGCTGTTCTAGGCAGTTGGTACATTAGTGAAATTTAAAAAAAAAAAAGTAGTAAATAGTTTTTTTTCTATTTTAAAATCTAAAACCAAGAAGCAACGGATTCAAAAAAGGAGTTTGAAGCTGATGTTGGTTAGAGATCTGCTATGGTATTCTCTTAAAACATTTTAATAGTAATGCTTGAAATGATTGATCAATCAACCTCTCTTTAACACTGGATAATAATTGTTTTATTTTATGTATAGGATTGTGAAATACCTTCTGAGCAGTAGTTAGTAATTCTCAGAAAAATCCTAATGAGTTATACGAAGTGATGGGAAAAGGAAAAAGTTTCCGAGTTGTCGGTAACCGCACCAGTGGGCAGTCAGATAAGAACTCCATTGTGTTAGAGCTACGGGAGTAGATAATATAGCGCTCTGATTTTTGCAACTCAGTCCTAGGAGCGGTTAGCAAGGGAATTAAATTGTAACTTTTTTTTTTTTTTTAGTCCTTTCAATGTGTCAATAATAAATTCAAAAGCAGTTTAAAAAAGAATAAGATTAAATTAAACATTTTTCATTTCTGAAAATCTATAAATCGGACATATGTATTATTATTAATATGAACAGTTGGATCAAGCTGTATATCATCATGCTAAATCAAAATCCAGCTTCACCCATCCTAATAACTAAAGCCCGGATTTTCGTGCAACAAAAATTCTGAAATGTGCAATAAAAACTTGAAATTGTGCAATAAATCTTTAAACTATGCAAAATAAAATGCAAATGATAAAAAAATTCGCTAGATACAATTCTTTCCAAAAAAGTTGTTTTATCTTAAAATTTATTGATCCAGTCCTTAGTGAGGGAGTAGTTAAATAATCATTGTCTAAAATACAATAAGAACAAATCTCATATCTTTATTGTGCGTGGTATACATAAGCTATATGTACATATTACTTAGAGTATAAATATGTATGTTAGGAATGATTAAACTTTATTTAATTTCCCGTTAAGAAGGCAGAAGAATAAATTTGCTTTGTTTAAAGTGAAAATGTTTACTAACAGTACTTAATTCAATAACTATGTTGTACTTTTTAAAAATATCCGTAAGTTAGGAGGGAGAGGCAAAATTTCTTGAAAGTAGGGAACCCGAGTTCCCTAGCTAAAGTGAATCAAATGTTGTTCCAAAAACACGAAAATGTTGTGCATTCAGGAATTGAATGCAGGAATTATGTGTATTCAAACTGCAGAATGGCAATTTTATGCATTCAAACTGCAGAATGTGCAATTTTATGCATTCAAACTGCAGAATGTGCAATTTTATGCAGTAACCCCCTAAACGTGCAATATTAAACTAAGGTAAATTAGGCCTAAACGTCCTAATTCGTGTAAATAATTTGTCTCCGGTTGATTACGAACTTGCAAGAAAAAGATGCAATTGCACGAAAATCCGGGCTCTACTAATAACTAACCTTGTGATTTTTTTTACTGTTCAGGGTTTACATATGTGTATATTAAAAATATATATAATTCAATTTTTCATTAAAAAGAGAGACCATTTAGTTATTAGATATTATTTTATCTAAAAAATATGACTGGTAAAATTTTAAATTGCCCTATTTTATTTATTTATTTTTTTCATAAGCCTAAGTAAAATTGAGGAGTTTATTTGCTATCTTAATATTTTTAATGAATTTCAAAATGTATCGGAATCGATTAAAATAAAAATATCCATTTTGACCATTTTAGACGATACGGCGTTCTTTTTTTATCAGGGCAGTATATCTAGTGACGCAGCTGAATTCAGCTCTGGGATCGCATCGTCAGGCTTTTCCTCTTAACAATACAAGCGTGGTTAGGTGTTCATAGAAAAAGGATACCGTGGACCGAGGAAATAAGGAAGAGGCAATCGGAAAGAATGAGGAAAAGGTGGGAAGAGAGAAGGAAGAAGAGAAGGAGTGTGAAGTGAAAAGAATATTTGCCTGGTCTATGGCCGTTCCGTGAAAAGAAAAGTATCATATTCTATTTTATATCTTTTAAAATTAGATGTTTTGTTCTTATATTCATTGCATATACTTTATAAGTGGATTGATTTTCCCAAAATAATTAATGATTTCCACCAAAAGTATGGGCATCGAAGTATGTGGCCGCCAGTTGGAAACTAATATCAGATTCCAACGTAAGCCTATCGTAGATTTACGTATCTGAGAAAAAACTCTTGATAGTTTGCTGTTTCACCACCAGTAGTCATAAAATATTACCCATATTGAAATACTTAAGAGGTTTAAAGGCCGGTTTACTCGCACAAGCCATTTACGCAAATTGGTTTGTGCAAGCCAGTTTATGCAAAGCTACTCAATAATGTTTACACGTTCATTTCTGCTTGCACAGTTCTGAAGTGAAAACCTCTCTGTTTTGTTGAAAATTGAAAATTGTGACGAAGAATTAGTAATTATTGAAACGACTGCGATTTGCATTGTTAAAAAAAGAACAAATCTAAGATAGCTAAAAGGATGCATTTAAATTTATAAATATTTTATACAATATATCAATTACCAAGGAGAAATTAATATTAAGGTGTAATTACAAAAGCAATAATTCTCCCATATTTATTTATTAAAAATCATATGATGTTACATGATTGTCCAATAATAATATTTTATTTCATTATTTGCGACGTTTCATGGTCATTGCCACATTTTCAGAGCTTGATAATGTAGCAATGACCATGAAACGTCGCAAATAATGAAATAAAATATTATTATTGGACAATCATGTAACATCATATGATTTTTAATAAATAAATATGGGAGAATTATTGCTTTTGTAATTACACATAAATATTTTATTTAATTTATGTATTACATAAATGAAATGAAATGACTTATACTCAATAATAAAGTCGATGTAGACATGTTCGAAGCATCTCGTAAGATTCAGGACGATATTGAAAAAAACAGCAGATGGGCAGTGAAAAATAAGCTACGCCTGAATCCAGAGAAAAGCAAGGCTAACCTTATCGGTTCAAAAACTACCCTTAATTCCCTCCCTTACTATCCATTACTTTACCTCAATAACCGTACAATTCAATTTCAAATTTCCATCAAGAACCTCGGAATCTCATTTAATCAACATGATCCTCAAATAGCTCCAAAGATATCGTGACTCCTTTTCCCGAAGTACCCGCCAACTTCTGGTATCCTCTCTTATATTTCCCCTCTTTGATGACGGGTGCTTGGTGTATAGGGGGCTGTCTGTTGAGCTAGATATGAGACTAAGGAGACTAATGAATTGTTTCATAACATTTATCTTTAGGGTCGACAGACGGTTTCACGTATCTTGCCAATACAATGAGCTAGGGTGGCTTTTCCCCGATTTTCGACGGCAATACTTCCTCGGCACTTTCCTATTCCAGTCATTAAAAAACCTATAAACCTTCCTATATTCTAGACCTACTTAATCTGTATCCATTCACTACCTGAATACAAGATGCCAACCTTCCAACCTATATACCCCCTCACATAGAACTGCCTCCTTTAAAAACTCCTTCGTCATCCGTGCTACCTTTTTTTGGGAATTCCTTACCTATCCATATTGACAAAACCTCATCCTTAACTTCTTTTAAAGATCTTTTATTTATCCATCTCCTCGATCTTCAATCTTCCACAAAAATGTAAATAATATGTAAATGTACATTAGTGTGTTGAAATTTTTACTGTTGATTGTTGTTTTTTTTTACTAAACTTAGGGGACATTCTGTCCCAGTTTATTTTTCATTTCATTTCATTAGAAATTCTTTTGACAATTTGCATCCGCAATATTATTAACTACACAACCTGTATAAAATAAAGTATGGAACAGGTAGTCGAACGTAAAATCCTCATGCGCTAGGCTTGAACTGAGGCTTGAGCATCGTTTACACATCTCATGCCAACACACCAACCTCAAGTTGAATTGTTGTTCCCACAAATTTTATTCAAGCCAAAATGCAAACATCAAATCTGCGTTCACACGCTAATATTAGCTGCACAAACTGGCTTGTGTAAGTCAATTTGGGCAAATTGTTTGAGCGTGTAAACCGGCCTTAACGCTATTCACATGTTAGTAATCGATGTCCGATAACTAACATGTAAATAGCGTAAACGATTTTTTTTTTTTTTCCAGAAACGATTCATAATCTGACTCCGCAGGAGGTAAAAGAGGCGGCTAAATTAGACAGGACATTTAGTATGCGGAGTAAGGACAGAAGACGAGCTATTGGATTCCTGGAAGGTATATTTCAATATTGAACTCCCTCTTCCAATTCCTTGGGAGCTGGTTCACCTGCGGCTCCTTCAATCTTTTACATTTCCTAATCCAGTTTCAGAATCATTTTAATCCAAAATGAAGAGGGAAAAGAAATAAGTTACAAAAGAAAAAAAATTGCAAGTTTACTTCATGATTTGGGATTGCTAAGCTATTTACCATTTGTATTAAACATTCATTGTCAGATATATAAATATTCAAATTATATAAAAAATACAAATACTTATTGTATTTATGTAAAAATATAGGAGGACAAGTACGTTAGTATTCCACAGTCCTAAAAATAAACTTTTTGATGGGTAAATAAGTATCCAATTATTGCACCACAATCACTCCAATCGCAGGAAATTGGATGAATGGTACCAAAATTTGGAGGATCAAAATACATCCAAACAAAGCTTATAAAATACCCGTATCGTATAATCGCTGTTGAACCGATCCGCTTCCTAGGACTCAATCTGTTGAAACGTCTTAGGCTACACATACATTGGAAAAAGCATTTCTCCCGATCCAATGCAGACCAAATTTTCTATCCGACCTCACGTGAGTACCTTCATTGGTTCCATTAATGCTCGAAAACCGACAATTATTTTCGATGAAGATTTTTTTTTTTTGACAATTAGAGAACAAGGTTAATAAAAGACGTAGAAGAAAAACTTTTTTTTTTTTTTTTTTTTATAACAATTTATTGGAATTTACAACTGTACAAAATTTATACATCAAGTAAATGTGCTGTTAACTATTACAATAACGTGACAAAACTTAAAAAGAACTACTCATCAGTAGCACTTTAATAAAAAATCTATACTAGAGAGTCTCTGGGCCATCTTCTTTTCAGAGGCCTCGGAGGATTATCAGGAATGGAGTGGGATGCAAGTTGGGATACTAGTGGATTGGAGTGGTTATGGAGCTTACTATGGAAGGATAAGTGTCTGGTTTGGACTAAATCAGCAACATAAGGAACATTAAGACCTTTATGGTTAAGTTTATTAGTTACAAAATAAGGAGAATTGAGGATTTTTCAAAGAATTTTGGATTGTAAGGATTGGATACGAGATGAATTGGATGGTTTAGTGGAGCCCCAAAGCTCAACTCCGAACGTCCAGGTAGGTCATATACAGTCATGTATATTAGTCTTTTTTAATTAATTGGTAGCTTAGCTTTGAACGTTTGTCTAATAAATGTTGAAGCAATCTGTAACGACGGGCAGTTTCTTGTATTTTTAGTCTTGTATATGGATTCCAAGTAAGACGTTTGTCCTAAAAAAATTGTTATGAGAACCTAAATTTAACATACATATTTCAGGAAAATAAAATACAACTTTCCAAACACAAACAAGAATATGAACGTAGTTTATATGATTGTAAATAGAGTAATAATGTAAACAAGATTAAAAATATTAATTTATTTTGCCGACAGTCGCCGAATCGAGAGAAAGAAATACGGTTCCAATGTACAGCACAGTTTGAAAAATTAAGTAGTCTTACTTGAAATCTAAATACAGGAGAAACTCGATTATCCGAACCTCCATCATCCGAACCCTCTATCATCCGAATTCGCAGAGGTACCCACGATGATGCAATAAAAGCCATTAATGTAACATTTCAATGGCTTGAAAGGCAAGAAGAAGCAACTGTAGTTCAGCTGCTTCAACTCAAAAATATAAATATAAACATTGTAATAAATGATGAAGAATTTAGTATATGTATGTATTGAATTTTTCCTTATTTTCCGGATTTCATTTAACAAGCGGATTTTTTTTTTCTTCTGTTTGTATGTATAATTTTCAACCTCGATTATCCAAACTTTTCACTTATCCGAACCACCCCTGACACCAATCAGTTCGGATATTCGAGGTTCTACTATAGAAGGCTAAACGACTACAGAAACTGCTCCTCGTTTCCGATTCCTTCATAATTTACAAGACAATCGTTAAGGCTTCCAATAAATTAAAAAAAAAAAAGACTCATTTACATGACTATAATTAGATCTGTTGGGACATATACGGGGTTCAACTAAGCCTTTCAATTCTTCTCAAATCCACTCTGTTCAATCAAAATTTCTTTGTAAAATCCTCATTGATCCTTATTTTTTCACAAAAAAAACATATCCATAATGGTCCTATATATTGCTGAATTAGCTTGAACCAGATATCTATCCTTCTATAATAAGTAGTATATCCACTGAAATCCACAAGTCTCTCAACTTGTTTCACACTTGATTTGCGATAACCCTTATAAAAACTAATACAACACTTATTGAAGTGTTACTATTGAGTATTATCTTTAACAGATAATGGAATTATTTTTCCTCACGTTTACTTAATTTATATATAATTTGAATTGAAAGGAAAAGAAAATGTAAAAATTAACTTTACTACAGGACATACTGTCCCATAGGAATAATAATAACGCACAGTTAAAGGTACAATTGTCTGGTCGTATTGTTTACACATTAAAAGAAAGTAATACTAGGGTATTATTTAATTATTTAAATATTTGCAGAAGATTGATTGTCTAAAAGGTACAGAAATAAATATTTTTTTAAGGAAGTTAGGGAAGCTGCTTTGCGAATAGAAGTGGGAAGGGAATTCCAGAAGGAGGCAGCACGAATTAGGACGGATTTTTCAAAGGGGAAAGTTTTTTATGAGGGACTTTTCTGGTTAAATGGTTGAGGGCTAGCGTTTAGGAGGTGGAAAGAATATGTCATGAATATAGGAAGGTTTTTTGGTTTTTAGCGATTGGAATAGGAAAGTAACCAGAAAGTATCGGAAACCAGGAAAAACCTACCCCAAGCTCAGAAAATCGGCAAGTAACATGTTCCAGCCTGGGTATCCCGAAAATAAATCTAATGAAAGAGTTCATCAGTCTCGAGAACACTAGAAAGTCTCCCATGAACCAAGCAACCGTAATCAAAACAAGGGAAAATAAGAAAGGACCCGAAAAGTTGACGAGTATTTTTGGGAAAGGAATCTCGAAAACTATAGAGTGGTTAAAGAATTATGATAGTTTTTTTTTTTTTTTTTTTTTTTTTTTTTTTTTTTTTTTTTTTTTTTTTTTTTTTTTTTTTTTTTTTTTTTTTTTTTTTTTTTTTTTTTTTTTTTTTTTTTTTTTTTTAAATTTGGGCGATATGGTTGATCGAGGATAGGTGTTGATCGAAGGTAACTTCTAAATTTTTAATAGAGTTTTGGAACTGATTGGAAAGGTTGTACAGTAAGAATACCAATAAATAAATAGAGCTTTAAGTAACATTTTAGTTAACACTAGCATCAAAACGTAATATTATTGATTCTTAAGCCTAAATTATTGTGCTAACATTTAATTATCTTACATTAAGAATAGAATTAGGGTTGTTAAAAAGAAAATTAAGAACGATCTCTGTAATATTTTTGATATTTAAAGCATAAAATTCCAATATAAGAATGGTTTAGGGTACAAGCCTTTCTATAAATAACTATTAGGATTAGCTGGATATTTCTCTAGACAAAGTTTGGCAATATGGGGAGGTATAATCCACCCGATCCGCGCAAATCCACCTTGGGAGCACTTTCAATATGGATAAGGGAGAATAGTGTCCTTTATATAACTTATGTAAGGATATATTTTATAAGAGAGCCATATATTTTTTCCGTGGATAAAAATCATATAAATAATATAGATACAAGAATGAAAAATAAATCTCAATAGATTCATTGGTAGTAATAAATTTGTAGATCAGCTTTTTTTTTACAAAAAAAAAAAAAAAAAAAAAAAAAAAAAAAAAAAAAAAAAAAAAAAAAAAAAAAAAAAAAAAAAAAAAAAAAAAAAAAAAAAAAAAAAAAAAAAAAACTGCCTGATTAAAGGCAATATAAATAAGAGATGACAAAGAACATATCCATACAATATAAAAACGAAATAAATAAAAATTTAGATCGACTGATCGTTTTCGACTTCTTAAAAATTTACTAGACAAACGCGCTATGTTGCTGATTTATTACAAAATACGCATTTACATGACAGTAATTAGGCATTGTACATTATTGTCTTATCGTATAATAGTTATACTGTTATACTATACATATTTTGTCATACAAAAAAATTTCAAAAACATTATCTATAAAAGTATGAAACAGTAATATAAGTATAATATCAAAATATTATTTTTATTTTCCGCTAACTACGAATCCATACGTCTTTTAAAACTCACTATGGCCAATATCGAGTGCGTGGTGCAGATTCAGGGAGATCTATCTGAGGGATTCAGATCTCATACTGGCGTTCGGCAGGGAGATTCTCAAGCCTGTCTTCTCTTCAATATCGGTTTGGAAAAGCTGTAAGAGAATCAAAGGTTCAGACCAGTGGAACCATCTTTAATCATTCGGTACAAATCCTGGGATATGCTAATGATATCGAAATTATTGGAAGATCGAAGGCTGCAGTGGAAGAAGCCTTTCTTGCCCTTGATGATGCTGCCATTCAAAAGTTTATTTGGGATCTTATCTCTCCCCATCCTTGCTACATGGCCTTCCCAGCGGAGCCTACCAATCCTCACAATTTTGCCAACATGAGGCTCATCAATCAGCGAGTACACTTCCCTGTTCGTGCGTCTTCTCCAAGCTGAACCATCCTTTACTGGACCGTTAATGCGTCTTAGTATCTTTCTCTCAAACGCTTGGAGGCCCTTTTCATCTGACTTCAAAAAGGCCCAAGTTTCTGAGGCATATGTTAGCACTGATCGAATCAGGGTCTTATATAATCTTGTTTATATAATCTTGTTTCAGCTTGGCCATAACATCGGCCAACAGGTGTTACTTTGGACTGCGTCGGCACTTGGGAAGTAGTTATCTATCAAGATCTACAAAAACAAGATTATATAAGACCCTGATTCGATAAGTGCTAACATATGCCTCAGAAACTTAGGCCTTTTCGAAGTCAGATGAAAAGGGCCTCCAAGCGTTTGAGAGAAAGATACTAAGACGCATTAACGGTCCAGTAAAGGATGGTTCAGCTTGGAGAAGACGCACGAACAGGGAAGTGTACTCGCTGATTGATGAGCCTCATGTTGGCAAAATTGTGAGGATTGGTAGGCTCCGCTGGGAAGGCCATGTAGCAAGGATGGGGAGAGATAAGATCCCAAATAAACTTTTGAATGAGCGCTTACATGGAACACGGCCAAGAGGTCGCCCTAAGCTTCGATGGACGGATGGTGTGGAAGAGGATACTAGAACCCTGCTCGGAGTACGGAATTGGAGAGCAGCTGCACTTGACCGAATAAACTGGCGGTAGCTGCTTGAGGAGGCCAGGACCCAGTAATGGGTTGTTGCGCCGATGGAAAAAAAAAAAAAAAAAAAAAAAAAAAAAAAAAAAAAAAAAAAAAAAAAAAAAAAAAAAAAAAAAAAAAAAAAAAAAAAAAAAAAAAAAAAAAAAAAAAAAAAAAAAAAAGGAATCCATACTTACAAACCACATACTACAAAAAACTACTCGTAATTTTCAAAATATTTAACAATTACTAGAAATATGTTCAAAGCATTCAATCAATTACAAAATAATCATTTACATGACAGTAGACTAATTAGGACAACGGAGTGGAGCTCTACGGCTCCACTAAACCATCAAATCCATCTCCCAAACGATCCTTACAATCGAAAATCCAATGAAAAATTCTGAATGCTTCTTACTTTGCTACACATAAACCTATTCATAAAGATGATATTTTCCTAGTTTAGCCATAACCAGATATCTATCCTTTCATAGTAAACTATGAATCACAATTATCCTTGCCTGTGGGACGCTGCGTCTGCAGACTACATTAACAGAAATGCCTAAGTCTCAGCTTATAATGAGTTATTGCACAGACTTGGAGAACAAGTACTAAAATCTTGTTTTACTTGGAATCGCCTGGCGGAATTTAGTGGGTTTTTTTTCTGAATAAGCGGTGTCACTAAATCCAATAGCTATTTAAATTTAGGAACTGACATCCTTAAAATGTTCGCATAAGATGATGGATCTTACAATTGTAGTTTTTTAAAAAGTGTTGCTGATGTCCCCACATAATCATCTTTTCAGACGCATCGGAGGATTATCAGGGATGGAGGTGGAAGCAAGTTGGGAGTCTAGTGGATTGGAGTGGTTATGGAGTTTACTATGAAAGGATAGGTATCTGGTTTGGGCTAAATCAGAAACATATGGAACATTAAGATCTTTATGGATAAGTTTATTGGTCACATAGTAAGGAGCATTGAGGATTTTTCGAAGGATTTTGGATTGCAATGATTGGATACGAGATGAATTGGATGGTTTAGTGGAGCCCCACAGCTCAACTCCGTACGTCCAAATAGGTCTAATCACTGTCATGTAAATGAGTCTTTCGTAATTAATTGGAACTTTGAACGTTTGTCTAGTAACGGGGTCTAGTAAAAGGGTAAAGGTTATTTGGTGAGATTTTTTTGAATTTATTTTGATTCTCCATTTCTGACACCATTCTTGAAGGTTTAGGATATGGGATTGGAGTGTAACAGGGCTGTTACATTAAAATTAAAAGTTCAATTCATTAAAAGCAATTAAATTAATGGTTAAAAAACGCCAAGACCATATTCTTGACTCCACGAAGTATTATTAGGAATGGAAAAGGAATCAAGTTGAGAGACGAATGGATTTGGGTGGGCTTGTGTAATATAGAACGAAAGGTATTTGGTTTAAAACATTAAACACACACACACACCACACACACACACACACACACACACACACACACACACACACACACACACACACACACACACACATATATATATATATAGGTATATATGTTTTTTTACGAATCAGCAAGAGACTGGACTGGAGAAACTGGAGTAGTTCTTAATTTAATATTTTTCACTTCAATTACAAGAAGAAGAATGTTAATTAAAACAAAATATCGAAATAATTTAACAAACTCTAATTTTATTAAAAATACAATAATGAAAGTATTTTTTGCAGTTTACATGCTTTCTTTAGTAAAATAAGACCAAAAGAAAACACGGCTGATAATTTACATCTGAATACAAACCTGAGCCAGAGATGGAGAAGAAGAACTCTCTGACAAAGTTAGTACAAGAAGGAAGCTGGTGTAAACAGGAGAGAGGGGTGGGGGGTATGGTTCAAATCAAACATATTTTCTTATTTATTCTTCTTTACCGAGAAAACAGCCTCAGAGCTTGGTAAATAATTTATTGAAATTAAAGCGAGAAAGTGTTTTTTTTTTTTTTTACTTGCTTATTTAAAATATTTATTCTAGACCTTCAAAGAACCTCTTTTTTTATTCTCGACTTAACTGGAGAAACGAAGTCGCTGATAAACTGAGGTTAAAAAAGTAACCTCCTAACTTAGAAGTTGATAGATACATCAATTTATACCCAAAAAACATTATTTGAAAAAAAATATTGCAATAAACTCCAAAAAGACTTTTGGATGAAAAGATATTTGGATACGCATGAGAAAAGTAGGGAGAATATCGTCTGTGGATATTTGGGTTGGACTTCGTCTGTGGTGGTGTGTGGCTGCAGATGTGGAGAAATGCTAAGAATCAGAAATCGGAAAGAAACAGCTCAAAATAGGGAGTTTTGGTGGAACAGACTACGGGAGGCCTTGACTCTTCAGGAGTTGTAGTGTCAACAAACAAACAAAGATAATTCTGAAATCAACCCACATGATATTCTGACCCAATTCTAAAACATTTTTTTTGTTTTAACTATTTATTGATACTTACAACTGCATATATTATATGGGTGATTCTCAGATTACGGGCAATTTCAAGTATCAAATTTGTACAAATTTAGAATTCATTAAATTAAAAATTAATAACTACCGACAGCTTCTATTGCCTCTCAGCTTTTGAAAAATACAATTGTTCAAAATCAAAACAGATTTTTCCTGTGAAATTTAGAATTATAAAATTTATAAAGTGGGGTAATGACAATCCGAAGCATTTTTTGTTGTATTTTTTCGGTAGCAGTCAATTTCGACTTGGGACGAGTCATTTTATCGTTGGATGCCTAGGTTATATTAAAAATAACTAAAACAACTAAAAATGAATAAAAATGTTCATTGCAGTAAAGTTTATGTCATTACCATGCTGATAATTCGGGCGTGAGAATGACATGGGTTTTTAACTTGGTAATGACATTTGCATGCATTTTGTTCGGTACAAACCGATAAGATTAAAACAAAAAAAATATTGCTTGTGCCAACTGTTAAGGAACAAATGACAGTTCATTCAAAATAAAAATAAAGCCAATGAAATATTTTGAAATACAAGAGTGATAATACTAGTCGTGGTAATGACAACAATAAAGGTACGTGACTTACCTCTCAGGTTGTAAACAGGTGTGAGGGAACTACCAAACTGACTATCGCTTCACCGCTATGGCTGGTCTTCAGCAAAAGGTGTACCACTACATTTTGAAAAAAATTTCCCCACTGTTCCATTTCTTAAAGTTGTTTTCCCTAAAAATTTATTTTTTGCTTGGTAATGACATCATAGTGATGGGACTAAGTTTGGAGCAAAATAAACACACTATATTATTACCGAAAACACAAAAATGAACAGTTAGGATCTTTAGGTTATCCTTAATGCGAGGAAATAAATTTCACTACCATTTGCCATAGTTAACGAAACCAAAGTGGCGAATGTTTAGTAAAAAACTATGAGTGGGACACTCCGTGGTAATGACATTTTCGTTGTTTATAAGCAATTTCCAAACCAAATTACTCGTTTTTATTTCATGTTTAATATTTTATCATGGAAAAATGTCTCACCACTCTAATATAATTGGGCAAAAATTAAATTAGGACTTAGTTAATTGATCAATAATCTAATAAATAATTGATTAATAAAAAATTGCCCGTAATCTGAGAATCACCCATATATGTAATGTTGGCTACCACCTAACATGTAGCCCATATGTTAGGTGGTAGCCATGTGGTTTTGAGAGTGCTACTATAACCTTTTCTTTGACATTTATGTGTTAATTGTTAATAAATGTTTCACTTACTTTGAAAGATTAACCTGTAATTTAATGTTTAATGTGGTTTTATAAACGCGATTTTATTCTCTGTATAAAAGCACAAACATAATTAGAATCAAATATTGAAAAAAGAAAATACATTATAAACAAATAATGTAATATACCTGTATAAAAGAATTAAATTATACGTTAGTCTTTTAAAGTAAGTGAAACAGTTATTAGAATTAACACATAAATGTCAGAGAGAAGGTTATAGTTGCACTCTTAAAATCACATAGTAGTCCATTTGTTAGGTGGTAGCCAAAATTACATATACAATTAAATTTAATGAAAAGGATTAAAATGGCATGTCAATAACGTGTAATGAATAACTCTCTTGTAACACTTAAGTAAAAGTTTTACATTAGAAAGTCTCTTAGACATATTCTTTTCAGACATCTCGGAGGATTATCGGCAATCGATTATTAGGCAAGGTGGGAGACTAGTGGATTTGAGTGGTTATGGAGCTTACTATGAAAGGATACGTATCTGGTTTCGGCTAAATCAGCAACAAATGGAAAATTAAGGAGAAGGACTTTCAGGCTTCTAGTTCAAGCAGTTAATTTATTTCATTTTATGAACGACTTCAACATTACACCCTCACTAATGAAATGAATCCAAGACCTTTCGTTCTTGGGTTCTTGTGGCAAAAGTTTTATTTATTTTTTTTCACATTTATTAGGTAGCCTCATAATCTTTCAATGTTGAACTTTCTCTAAAGTGTTAACCATACATTTCTTTTAAACAATTTTAATTTTTAGTACATAATACGACTTCGAAAACGAATAATAGTTATGAAATAGAATATAGAAAAATTAAAGATTTGAATGGCTCCTCAAAAATGATTAATAATAAATGTAAAATTACCTAATCTCTAGCAATATGACATGTTTATCATTTATTTAAAAAAAAAAATTAATAATTAATTTATTAAGTAATTCTATTCGAAGCTGTTAGAACGAAATGATTTGAAAGATGTCCCCCCACACATATTGCTTCAGCCAGGCAGTTAACTAGCCAAATAGTTCGTTGAGCCGATTACTAGTCAATGCCAGTTCATACAAATCGAATAAATCACTTTGCTATTGATGTCAAATGGCATCTCATTTATTGTCAAATGAATGGGCTATTTCTTTGTCAATGACATCTCCATCATTTAATAACAGCTTGCTCTGCTCACTGAGCAATAGTCTGCTGCGGATCCTGCTTTAGGAATATTGAAAAAGAAAGGAAGTAAATTAATTTATATTTACGTGTGTGTATACATAAATATTATGGATATATTTGCTAGAATAATACTATTAGATGTTTGATAAGGTTCTTGAGGTTTGAAATATATATTGTATTTGCAATTCAGTACAATTCAATCAGAAACGTATGCACAATTAAATATTTACACTAGAATTGTGTAATCGTCTAACAGCGCCCTTACTATTTTCTTCTATATATCTGTCATTTCTATTTATTCTTATAAGTAGTTATAATCTGTTATTACTGTTTTATAATGTCTAAATTGGTTTAATAGCTCTGAAGATGACAAGCAATGCTGGAAGAAACTACTAATGTCTTACCTGCGCAGGCCCAGTGGGTAAGGGCCCAGGTTCGAGTTCTTAAGGCGGAATGTTCTGATTTCCGCCAAGAATCGACTTCGAGTCAAAGACACCCTCCTGGAGCATACCCAGTCTCTATAAAGTGGGCATCCTTAAGTAAGGGAAATACTAGGCGTTTGGGCTTGATTTCTGCTATATCTTCTCCTTTCATAACCGTTGGCCTAGTAACAGTAGAGCCTTAGCAAACTACAATGCGGGGTAGTGGTAAAGGGTTTCGAAAATGAATCGCCTTTATTACTAAGCTCCATAGATGTCAGTAGCAATCATTTAAACGGGTTTCATTGAAATATTTTTTCAGTAAAATAAAAACCTTTAGAAAAAGTAATTCTTTAAAAGGAAAATCCTTATTTCACAAATAAAATTGGAAAATCTGAGAGTAGAGAGTAAGTTTAAGATTCCTTTAGAAGGGAAAGGTGGAGAGAGAAATATGCTCCAATTTGTAGAGTGCTGAGATTAAAGATGGGCCGCCATGCTCTGCCTTGTCTTGTCTTGTCTTGCCTTGTCTTGGCTTTATTATTAAAGGTGACTTATCTTATGCTCTTCATTGTCTTGTCTCACTCTTCAAGCTTCAACTCAACTTCTTTAATTCCACCCTTCGCACAAATGGTTCTCTCCACCCACTTCCCGTTCACGCCATTTGGATTAAAAAACAAAACAAAAAGAAGAACACAATAAAAATATTACGGTTGACTAAAAAATATAATTTATAAAGGAGATGATATTTGATACAGTCACGAGTACCGAATTTTATATGGAGTACTGACGCACATAAGGACATTTTACAAATCTAGGCGGCCAAAATTATATCATCCCAGTTTACTGCCGCAAATATATATACTAATCATATTAAGCTGAAAAAAAAAAGTTATTTTCAGGCTTATTATGAAAAAAAAGTTAATAAAAAAAGTTTATTTAATATACTTAAAAATTCCTGGAAACGCACAGTGGGACGAATGGCCAATCTAGCAGGAAAAAAGTCTGAATCCCTTAAACTGACCTGGCAACCTGATTTACATAAACAATAGAGTTTGTAAGGTAAAATAAAACCCCTCAAGTCACAACCATAAGGAAAATACTATACAGTAGGCCCCCATTATCCGTGGTTCCGATTTTTTTATAAGGTTTAATTTTTCACCATTCATTTTATTTGTATCATTTTAATTTAATAAAAATTAGTTAGATCTTTTCTAACGATTACATAATAGGTAATTATTTATACTTATTATTATACAGTAATTATTTTTAATTATCTTAAAAAAGTAATGAATGAAAAATCACGTTAAGCTGGAATCGTATAAATGAGATGTTTCCGGTGTTCTAATCCAATTAATATTATGAAGCTATACTGTTTTCAAATCTTTCTGTGATATTATTAATGACTTGTTTGCCTACTAAGAAAAACTATTTCTCAGTTGTACTTTAGTTTCCATTTAAATAGGAACTATCGAACTGTCACAAAAAAACAATAATAAAAAATAAATAAATACAAAATGTTTTCATGCTTGAACAAAACTTAACTCATAAAATTTGAATAGAAAAAGGTGAAAGTGTTTAAGTGTCATCCGCTGAATTAAGAATTGATGATCAAAGTGTTCATGGTATTTTATAAAAGATGGAAGATATTTCCGATTTGTATCATCGCACATTGCGACGAATGGCCAATCTAGGAGGAAAAAAGTCTGACTTTTAGACGAAACTTGAAACAATATAACTGTTTTTTGTAAACCTTAAATCTGAAAACATTTGACATTGCAGTTGACATATTCGTGCTACATTCACTGTCACTCCATGTTGTCATCATCTGAAGAGTGTACATCTTCCCCAGAGGAATCATCGGTGTATGAGGTGCAGAAATAATTACTATCTGGAATTTTGAAAAAAGGTCTTTTAAAAAGGTCTGCTGCGATAATGTTTTCTTATTTTTTCTTGGTTTTTGCTATAAACTAACGATGAAAAAATATCAACAAGATTATACAGAGTGTTCAACTGAAAGATTCAATAATTTTAACTAAATGTGACCTGTCGAGTCAGATACTACTTACATCCTTGTTTTTACTTGACAATCCCACAGCTAAATCCAAAAAAACTCTAATACTGCTCTATAAACATCTTCCGTTTATACCTATTAAACAGTTTCATTAATTTCGATTACACATTTTTGCTCCTAAGTAAAAAACAAACTAACATAACTGATTTTTTATCTAAGTCATACAGTAAACACATGCATATAATATACATCTATTCTTATGTATTTGTGTGTATTGTAACTTTATAAACGTACGTAAAATGATTTTTTCTTATAAAAGCGATTTTCTCAATCTCCTAATAACTTTCCGTGGTTTTCCAGCCTCTTATTATTTCATTTTAATTTTCGTTACTACCAATTTTAAATATCTCTTCAGTGCAGCTGAAGATGTTGGAATAATATCCTCTAATTTAAGTGTTTCAAATATAGTAATACATTATTAAATCCATGCCTTTACAGTTTTGCCAAATACGAAATAACTCTATTCGTGAATGTTCAAAATTCATTTTCAGACAAGAAAGCAGATAAAAGCAGCTGAATGTTTCATGATTATTTCATATACCTTCTAAGGCACCTGTACCATGAATTTCAGAGAGGTACTTTGGGGTACTTTTTAGTAATAGATCTTTTTAGTTTAAAAAATGCTTTAGTTTACGGCACTTTTAAAAAAATTATATAATAGGTCAAATTATAAAAAACTTATTTTGAGCATGGCTTCCTGGTATAAATATCGTCTATATTCACTAATTTAAAAGAATAATGAAAAAATATCAATAGGATGATAAACAAATTTAGATTGAAAGATTCAATAGTTTTAACAAAATTTGACCTGTAGAGTTAGGTACTACTTTGATCGTTCTTTTTACCTTGAAATCCACCTCCAAAAAAACGAAACAACCTTTGATAACGTTCCATAAACTACTTAACTATACACCTATCACAATAGTTTCATTAATTTCCATAATGACTTTCTTCCTGCTACATAGGCCATTCGTCCCACTGTGAAACGTTTCGTTTAAAATTCTGACTGTAACGGCTTCTTCGGAGAGCAACCGTACTTTTTTTTTTTCTATCAAAGCTGCATTGTGAATAAGAATTTTATGCATCGTAAGTGGATAAATACTTACCTATAATTTTGATATTTAACGCCAGTCTTCAAACGTTTGTAAATGGACCTTGTGGCCCCTTGATTTAACTTCAATGATTATTTTAATTATTTTTATTTTTATTTTGGTATAACAAATAGAAATCAACACCACAGATACATCTAATATCAATTGCTTTGTCAGTATCTGTTCATAGCTAACACATTTTTTCAGGAAGCTAGTATGAGAGATGCAATATGCTTTTGAACATACAAATCCTGGCGTGCAATATAGATAAACTAAAAGAAAGAGCATCGGCATCAACAAAATTTTTTATTTATTTATTGATATTTACAACTGTACAGAATAATATACAACAAGTAAATGTGTTGACAGTGAATACAATGGCATGTAAATAACTACTTACTAGTAGCACTTCAATAAAATCTAGACTAAAATGTCTCTAGATTATCTTCTTTTCAGACGCCTCGGAGGATTATCAGGGATGAAGGAGGAAGCAAGTTGGGAGACTAGTGGATTGGAGTGGTTATGGAGCTTACTATGGAAGGATAGATATCTGGTTTGGGCTAATTCGGCAACATATGGGACATTAAGGTCTTTATGGATAAGCTTATTGGTAACAAAGTAAGGGGCATTTAGGATTTTTCTAAGGATTTTGGATTGTAAGGATTGGATACGAGATGAATTGGATGGTTTAGTAGAGCCCCAAAGCTCAACTCCGCACGTCCAAATAGGTCTAATCACAGTCATGTAAATGAGTCTTTTGTAATGAATTGGGAGGTTTGATCGTTTGTCAAGTAAATGTTGAAGTAGTCTGCAACGAGCAGTTTCTTGTCGGTTTAGTCTTGTATGTAGATTCCAAGTAAGACGTTTTTCCAAGTGGAGTCCAAGGTAGCGGGTCTGTTCAACAGGGATTAGTAGAATATCATTGAAGGGTATTGTTGGACAGGAAGTCGTAGGTTTACGACGAAGGGTAAAGGTTATTTGGTGAGATTTATTTGGATTTATTTTGATTCTCCATTTTTGACACCATTCTTGAATGTTTAGGATATGGGATTGGAGTGTTTGGGAGGCAATGAAGGGATCATTATTTACTGATAACACACATGAGTCATCAGCATAAGTGGTGAGGACAGTGGTAGGATGAGTTGGGATGTCAGTGTCAATACTTAAAAGTTGTTTTAATTTTATCTAATTTTAGTTCAAAATTGGGAGGTTTAGCTCCTGTATTTTATCGTTTAGTGATTTCCGGGACACTATTTCAATAATTATTGTCATTATTTCTCGTTTATTTTTAACAGTAGCCCAATTGTCTGGCATAATTATAAAATCCATCAATATTATGTATTGTGATTCAACAACATAGAGATTAATGTATATATTTTTAAATAAATGGGGAAAATGTGATATGAAAGGATTGACATGGCTGAAGTTATAGAAGGGAAGAGATAAGGGCCGGGATGGGGTAAAAGAGGTGATTTTTAATGCATCAATATATAAGGGTGTCAGAGCCTGGCGGGACTGTCAGCGAGTGGAGTCCTTGCGCTGATATAAAAGTTGGCAACCGTGAATGGGGTTCCTTCAATGGGATAAAAAAATATTTTAAAAAAATAAGGCTTCTACACTCCCGGCCCCGCCCGCCTCGTATATCATATTTACTGTTTCCTAAGTCCTGTCGCCATTTAGGAAATAGTTTAAGGATAAATATAACAACGTACTTTTAAATAGAGAAAGATTTTTATAGAAAAAAAAAACAGCCACCATCGGTGATGATGGAGCTTACTATGGAAGGATAGGTATCTGGTTTGGGCTAACCTAGCACCATATGGAAGATTAAGGTCTTTATGAATAAGTTTATTGCTGACGAAATAAGGAGCATTGAGGATTTTTCTAAGGATTTTGGATTGTAAGGATTGGATACGAGATGAATTGGATGGTTTAGTAGATCCCCAAAGCACAACTCCGCACGTCCAAATAGGTCTAATCACAGTCATGTAAATAAGTCTTTTGTAATGAATTGGGAGGTTTGATCGTTTGTCTAGTAAATGTTGAAGTAGTCTGTGACGACTAGCAGTTTCTTGTTGCGTTAGTCTTTTCATAATATTTAAAAAATAAATTATATGTTCCTAGAATTTTTGTTTTTATTTTTTTTTTTATTAACCCTTTCAGTATCTGCATTGTGATCAATCCTAGCTAAATATTAACTACTCTACTTTATTCTGTGTCGAAAATCCTAAAGAAAACATATTTTTAAGAATATTCTGTGATGGAAATACGAGTGGCAATGATTTTGGTCAGCTAGATTAGATGACTTTTCGGGCTACTCTAGAGCATTCTTCATAGTCATTTAACAAAATATGACTTATATTAAAATAGGCATAGCAGAAAAAAGACATACTGGAGATATCAATTATTTTTTTATAAATTTATATTTTGAAATTTACTAATGTGTAAAGTAAAGGCATCCAGTAGATGTGAGAGTGCACAAACTGATATCACTTGATCAATCACTTGGAAGCACCTATTTGTGTTACTCTATTTAAGATTTTATTTTAAATGGTTTCGAAGCCATCTTTTTTTTAAGACGCCTCAGAAAGCCATGCAAAATTTAGGGAATCGAATAGGAAGAAATTTGAGAACTAGCGGGTTTGAGTAGTTACAGATTTTTTTTTATGAATGGATAAATATCTGGTTTGGGACGAATGAGCAACATTTGGAACATTAAGGTCATAGTAGATAAGGTTATTTGAGAAATAGTAAGAACCATTGGAGATTTTTTGAAGAATTTCGGATTGTAAGGAATGAATGCTGGATACGGGATAAATAGGATGGTTTAGTGGAGCTTCTAAGACCAATTACATACTTGGATTGATCCTTCTATTCAATCATGCGTACTTTAAGTCAATTAATCATCTATATAGTCATTTAAATATAAGCAAGTTGAGTTGTTGTGTTTTTGGTGTGGTATCAACTGTTTATCAACAAGGTAAGTTTAATCTTTAGTTTCGTAAAATACTAGGGACCATTTTGGCAAGGTGTAACCCCGGCTATATTGACCTGTAGGCGACTTTGGCCTATGTCTCACCCAAGATATTTTGATCTAGTTGTAATCAAATAATGTTATACATCATTTGAGATAAGCATGACGGTATACAACTGTCTCAATACAATTAGGATTGATGAATTGATTCCAACTTCTATAGGAATTATTTTATTTGAAAACTAGTTTCGAATGCTAAACATTTATTATCAGTTCTAAAACATAAAAAAAAATCAAAAAATTAGCACTCTGTACGTAGATTATATATAAAAAGGGCCAGTAGGTTAATTTTTGGGTTTTTTCAGGGATTAACTAGTTATTTCGCTGCTGTTGAAAACAGATTTAAAAACCTATCAGGCCCATCTACTTATCCTTTGATATCTTTCAGGTAGGGTTTTTAATTTGTTTCCAACAGGAACAGAGAAAAACAGCCATATTGGGAAAAAAAAAAAAAAAAAAAACCTACCTGTCCCTTTCTATTACCTCCCTTCCACACTTGATATCTCTTTCAGAAATCCGGTTTTCCTCCGGTTATGTTAAATTTCATTTCTTGCATTGCATTTTTGAAAATTTTGTATGTTTTAGAACTGATGATTAACATTTGAAACTAGTGTTCGAATAAAATAATGAAATAAAGGGTTTAGTGGATGAAGGGTTTGTATGAGAAAACACTATTGTGAGCTATTTATGATTATGTTGTTTTTTTTTTTTTACCCTGTCATCTTATTCGTATATCTTTTTATAGTCGTTTTGAAATATTCCAAGAAAAATAAGAATTTTTTAATTAGATTTTTTATCATTTAGGAAAAGTTAAAAATATTATGTTGAAGTACGTTCTTAATAAAACATCTTAAAATACTGGTGAAAATATTCTTTTGCACCCTTTAAATTTAGGTATAGGTACATTTAAAAACTGAAAATGTCATATTCATAGTCACAACTGAATTTGCATGAATTAGGTTCAGGTTTTAAGTTGAATTTTCGTCGTAAGCCTACAACTTCCTGTCCTACAGTATCCTTTAATGATGTCCCACTAATCCCCGTTGAACAGATCCGCTACCTAGGACTCCACTTAGACAAACGCCTTATTTGGAATCCACATACAAGACTAAAACGACAAGAAACTGCCCGTCGTTTTCGACTACTTCAACATTTACTTGACAAACGTTCAAACCTTCCAATAAATTACAAAAGACTCATATACATAACAGTAATTAGATCAATTTGGACATACGGAGTTAAGCTTTAGGGCTCCACTAAACCATTCAATTCATCTCGTATCCAATCCTTACAATCCAAAATCCTCAGAAAAATCCTAAATGCTCCTTACTTCGTCACAAACAAACTTATCCGCAAAGATCTTAATATACCTTACGTTCCTGACTTAGCTCAAACCAGATATTTATCCTTTCATAGCAATCTCCACAACCATTCATATCCATTAGTATCACAACTTGCTTCTCATTTTATTTCAGATAACTCTCCGAGGCGTCTGAAAAGAAGATGGCCTCCGAGACCTTCTAATATAGTACCTCATTATATAGAACCTGTAAAAGTGCTACCAATGGGTAGTTGCTTTATAATCATCATATTTACTTGATGTATTGTATGTTTACATTGTAAATACAGTTGTAAATTTTAATAATTTTTTTTTTAAATTGAATTAATAACAAATAAATAAATAAAATAGAAAATATTTATAATTAAAAGATCTCTTCCAACCACTGCTTGTTGTATTTGTAACCTTTTACAAAAGATTAGCAACTAATAGGTTTCATTTTCCAGGGCAATGATGCATGACGGGAGAGTGAGCACAAAGTTGACATTGGAATACATTAGCGGCTAAAGTGGTTCGATCAACTCTAAGTCTCTGAATATTTAACGCAGTCAAATACTGATAATGACTCTATCCTAAGTTAGTTCATGTTCACGGCAGATTACACTCTATCAAAGGGTAACACTATATCGCTCGGTGGAACATCGACGAACAGTGAGGCAGACGCTGGAAAAAAAAAAATCCAAAATCCAACACGGGAGCTAATTGTATTCTGTTTTAATGTTGATTAGCCGAGAGAATTAAAATACTTTTTTTGTAATATAATTGTACACTTGTATATTTAAGTGGTTATTCAAATATCTAGGATCTATTAAATCGAGGAAGAATGAAATTCAAGAAGTCAAAGCTAGGTTAAAACCAGTAATGCTTGTTATTTCACAGTCGCAAAATTACTTAGTTCGCGCTTACTCTCCAAAAATTAAAAAATTAGAATATACAAGACTATTATACTGCCAACAAACAGTTCTCTACGGATGCGAAACATGGCCGCTGACGTTAAGGGAGGAACAACGCCTTAAAGTTTTCGAAAATAAAGTACTCAGTAGAATATTTGGCCCAAAACAGGATGAAGAAACAGGGGTATTTAGAAGGCTTCATAATGCGGAATTTGACGAATTATATCCTGTAAATATAGTTCAAGTAATAGCTTGTGCGACGCTTAAAATGGGCATGTAAAGTCGTAGGGATTAATAATGATCGAATTCCGAAAAAAGTAATCAGTTTTGAGCCGTCGGGTAAACTAGTGAGGGGTCGACCGAGACGAAGATGGGAGGATTGCGTCAGGGCCGACCTTCTAGGGGTTTGGGTTTTGGAGGAGTGGATTTGAGGGAAGTTTGCGGTCGACGGTTGGTGATGTTGGCATCGAACCTTAGGGTTCGCTAAGCCTTTATTTATATTTAAGTGCTTAGTATTTTATAACCTGTATGTATATATTATATTAACTGCTGAATAAAAAACTGAAAACCTGTGGATCGTCTTATCGTTTATTGTATTAATATTAGAATGTATCAGAGAAAATATCCCTATAAATTCATCTGCGTATTCTAGTATATTTGGTAGTTCTTGTAATTTGTGTGTAAGTTTTGATCCAAAAGTTCTTACATCGATTACGAAAATAACGTAATAAGCAATGGAACTTTTTATTATGTAAAAGTTTTTGATACTAAAAAATTTAATTTTGAAATTACATAAAATATAAGTTTATTATGTAGTTCTATTATTTGTATTTATTCTCAAATAAATGCTCGATATGTTCTTAGCTAAATAAAGTTTTTAATATTGGGTTAAAAGATAACTATCATTAATACGCCAGAAGTGCTCCCAAAAGCTTAGTACATCGACTGAATTGCAGCCTGACAAATCCACAAAGTTATATCAACATTATTTATACCTATAATGGTGTTAGAGAGATTTTTTTTTTTTTTTTTTTTCAGTTTTTTCGCTTCTCGTGTAAATTTTCATTTTTTACAGTTGCGTTTTTGATCCACCGGATGAACAATACAGTCAAAACTCGATTAATTTATATGTTTCACTTATTCAAAAAAAAAAAAAAAAAAAAAAAAAAAAAAAAAAAAAAAAAAAAAAAAAAAAAAAAAAGAGGGAGAACAGAAAAAAATTATGCTATATGGTACATAAAAGGTATAAAATATACAATAAAAATATAAGTGAAACATATAAATTAATCGAGACTTAAATTTCTAAAACTAAACATATTTTAGGAATAACAATATAATTATGATTTTCCAATGGATTTTTTTTTTATTAATTATTTTTTTCTGTGGTTTCCCAATTTTTCTTGGTCTACAGCATTTTTTTTTTTTTGTTTATTTCAATAAAATTTTTCATTAGGAATTGAATAAGAGTTACTTGATTCGATAGGATCATTTGTTTAAAAGATATTAATTTTTCAAAGTTTTTAATATGGGGTTAAAAGATTACTAACATTAATACGCCAGAAGTCAAAACTCGATTAATTTATATGTTTCACTTATATTTTTATTGTATATTTTATATTATTTATGTATAGCATAATTCTTTTCTGTTCTCCCTTATTTTTTTTATTTTTTTTTTTTTTGGTCATAATAAGTGAATGTTATCACCAAGCCATCTATATAACTGTTTGCCCAAATTTGTGGCAGATTTTAATAATTACTCAATAAAATAAATAATGTTATTTTGATTTTATTTTTAAGTTATTTGATAAATAAATCCCTCAAACTGTAAAACATTAATTTCGCAAAGTAGAAAAATAGTGTCGATGTGTAATTAAAAAGTTGGTGTTCCAGTTCGAGGAGGAGAAATAAAATTATACAAGTAATAGGGGTGCTAAATTATAAGAGTAATAGGGTGCTAAGTTTATTGCCATTTTTATGCGGCAGAGCAAACTTTAATCTAGTTGAAATATTAACTGTATCTTCTAATTAATTAGAAATAAACAACTACGATCATTATATTTATTACTGCAAGATAGTTAAAAAAACAACATAAAAAATAAATTAATCGGATAATATAACAGAAAGGATTATTATATTTGAGGTACACCATGATGGTATAGAAGGATCAATACAATTTGAATTGATGAATCAATTGCCACTTCCATTGAAACTAGTGTCTAGAACACGCGGAGCTTTTCAGTGGCCTGTGCTCAAATTTTTACATGTTGCCCCTGTGCTGTATATAAATTAAGTTACGATTGATACGAGGATGTACGTCAAACAATTATTTCAAAGCCTTAATTACGTTTTTTCACCCTCAAACTGTGTAATGTTGGGTATCCAAAAATTGTTGGGCTTTCTTTTTGTCAAAAATTGGTCGAAAGTTTCCTCACCAGAAGCAGTAGATACATAAACGGTAGATGAAAAAAAAAAAATTAAAATTAAAAAATAATTTTATTCTGGGACTAACTGGCCCCTAAGAATGATAATAACGCACAGTTCCAAGTGCAATTGTCGGGCTGTGTCATTAACAAATTAAATGCTTCAATAATTACGGGGTTTTTTTGTCGATAAGAAAAAAAAATAAATTGAAAAAAATAAATAATAACATAAAATACAATTTTTTTTTTTAGTTAATTTACGAGGGTAAGTCAATAATTATCCGCAATATAGTTATAAAATTTTATTGAAATGAAATAGGAAACTTACAAGTACATCATTTTTTGACATAGTCCCCTTGCTTTTCAACGCACTTGGTCCAACGTTGTTCAAGTTTCCTGATGCCCTCATGGAAGAAGGTTTTGGGTTGAGATGCGAGCCAGGAATGCACCGCTTCTTTCAATGCTTCGTCCGAGGCAAATCGACGGCCCCTAATTGCCTGTTTGAGTGGACCAAACAAGCGAAAATCAGATGGAGCGAGATCGGGACTATATGGAGGATGATTCAATACTTCAAAATTGAGTTTCTGAAGCGAGCGTTTCTACAGTGTGGGCAGCTGTATGCGGACGGGCATTGTCGTGCAACAACACGCCTTTTGACAGCAGTCCTCGGCGTTTGCTTCGAATTGCAGGCTTCAGCTTAGCAGTAAGCATCTCACTGTAACGTTCACTGTTTATTGTTCACTGTGTTTTGAATTTTTCAATCCATTCATAGACACTCCGTTGTGGCAAACAATTGTTCCCGTACCGTACCAAAAGTTTTCGATGAATTTCGGCCCCTGATACACCTTCCGACCACAAAAAATGGATCACTGAACGTTGCTCTTCTTTGGTGCAAATAGAAAGTGGAGCGGCCATTATTAACAGCACGACAGCGATAACAAAACTAACCAACCAGCTTGATACGCACATAAACATAACAACGAATAAACAAAGCATGCGCCATCAACACAAAAGAACAGTACTGCCAACATAAACAAAAATATAACTATATTGCGGATAATTATTGACTTACCCTCGTATTTATTCTTCTTTTAAACTGTACAAAATGCAATATATACACAAAGTTATTGTATAGGAAATGTATATAAATTGATCCTAGACTCCTAACTCCTTGAGCTGTTTTCAAGTCCAACTGAAATGGATTTAAGGGTGGATATTGGTAACATACTTGATAAAAAAAAAACTCAATTTCTCCCTGACTGGGAAAACAATAGATCGTGGATATCAATAATCTACATAACATCTGTCAACCTCCTAAACATTAGATCCCTACCTTTTAATCTGTATACTTCCTCACATAAAACTGCCTCCTTTGAGTTGCAGGAGGTAGCACAAATGAAAATCCTTCATCAATCGTGCTACCTCCTGGAATACCCTACACATTTCTATTCGTAAAGCAGCTTCCCTAACTTCTTTTAAACATAATTTATTTTTACACTTTTTAGACAATAAATCTTCCGCAAATTAAGTAAATATTTATAATTATTCTTCACTTGAGGTACACCATGATGGTATGTTAGTACTCTGTCAGTACTATGTTACTTATGTTAGATTATATTTACTAAAGTTTTTAAAAAGGTAAGACACTTTAGTATATATAATCCATGTAGCATAGTAATGATGTGTTGAAAAAATTGTGTATGTTTTAGAACTGAAGATGAATGTTTAGCATTCGAAACTAGATTTCTAATAAAACAATTCCAATAGAAGTGGCAATTAATTCATCAATCCTAATTGTATTGATCCTTCTATACCATCATGCATACCTCAAGTGAAAAATAATTATAAATATTTACTTAATTTGCGGAAGATTTATTGTCTAAAAGGTACAGGAATAAATTATGTTTAAAGGAAGTTAGGGAAGCTGCTTTACGAAGACAAGTGTGTAGGGTATTCAAGGAGGTAGCACGATTGATGAAGGATTTTCATTTGTGCTACCTCCTGCAACTCAAAGGAGGCAGTTTTATGTGAGGGAGTATACAGATTAAAAGGTTGGGATCTAATGTTTAGGAGGTTAACAGATGTTATGTAGATTATTGATATCCACGATCTATTGTTTTCCCAGTCAGGGAGAAATACAGTTTTTTTTTTTATCAAGTATGTTACCAATATCCACCCTTAAATCCATTTCAGCTGGACTTGAAAACAGCTCAAGGAGTCAGGAGTCTAGTATCAATTTATATACATTTCCTATACAATAACTTTGTGTATTTGTATTTTGTGTATACTTTGTGTATACAGGGTGAGTATCTCTTAGTCTGTAAAAAAAAAAAAAATGGGTGAAACCACATCAAACATGTAGCAAAATGCCGCAGATCTTACCTTTCTATTCCAATCCATTGCAGATATATGATAAAACAAAGACTTTTTTGAGAAAACCAGGTTTTTTTCTATAAAAGCTCTAATATCTCCATCTTGCTTAAATATTTTTCAAATCTTGACCACATTTTCGGATTTGGCATTAAATTTTCTATAAAATTCGATTACTTGTAACATTTGAAACAGAAAAAAAGGTGTTCTCATCTGGCATACAAATCAGTTACTTGTGTAAATGAAACATTATGACTATCCCTTAATGAAAAGATGAACTTGAAACATAATAAACTCTTCATTGGATTAAAATGCAAAGAAAAAAAAGGAAAACTTTCAATAAAGTTATGTTATGTTATTACATTTATTTATTTATTATTATTATTTAGGATTTTATTTTAATAAATTTTCAATGTAAAGTTTAAAAGTTTTTGTGAGGTTTGACGTTTTGAAGATAGTTTTTTTTTTAAAAAAGGGTGAGCGTTGAAGTAATATTAGACACTGTGGCTTTCCCAAATAAGGTGAAGATCAAGCTTTTCTTTGGATACCAATTTTCTGAAATTCAAGGTTTCCAATACTCGACTATTATAGAAAATTTAATGCTAAATCCGAAAATGTGGTCAAACTTTTAAAATTATTTAAGCAAAATGGAGATATTACAGCTTTTATAGAAAAAAACCAGGTTTTCTCAAAAAAGTCTTTGTTTTATCATATATCTGCAATGGATCGGAATAGAAAGGTAAGATCTGCGGCATTTTGCTACATATTTAATGTAGTTTCACCCAATTTTTTTTTTTTTTTTATACACTAAGAGATACTTACCCTGTATATTGCATTTTGTACAGTTTATATGCGAATAAATAAATTAACTAAAAAAAAATCCAAACCCTTCTACATTTTTGGGAATATCGTGCACTATATTTTGTTTTATTTAAAGATGGGTCTAAGTTTGAAAAAATTATACAATGAAGCTAAAATAATATTTTATTACGATTCCATATTTTAAAAATTCATTTTATTAGCAACAGTCCCTACTTCCTTTATATTGATATGCGCATAAATATACATCTAATATAATATACATATAATACAGACAAAACTATACATTAAATAAAAGTAGAGGGAAGAGTGAGATATATTGGAATGTAAAACACCGAGACTAAAATAAATAAACTCAGCTGTATTTTTAAAACTATTGATTACTGCCTGTAAAGCGGTATTTCTCCATCTTTTTTCATTATTTATTTTTTTAAATTTACAACTGTACAAAGATATAAAGCTAATAAATGTGCGATGTATATAATGATAGGTCAATAATGTTAAAAAAAACAGTAGTACTTCATTAAAAGATTTATATTAGAAGGTCCTAAGGTATTCGCTCTTTTTATATGACTGGAAGTTCATGAATAGTATTTTACTGAAAAAATAGAAAATAGAATGGAATAGATACTAGGTTTCTAAACTACCTAAAAATGATAAGGATAGAGCCAATATTGTGTTATTTATTGGGTTGTCACACATGAAATGACCATTTTTAGAACCAGGAAGAAAATAAAAATTTGAGATCAAATCTAACATATTTTTTATTCAAAGTATTTACCCTCATTTTCTGCGAACGGCTTACCAATTTTTCTATCCCAGATTTGATAGACGTTGAGTCACGTGATGAAATGAATTCAGAAAATGCATTTTTAATGTTTAAATCATCGGTAAGCAATTTTCCTCGCCAAAAGTTGTCCAAAGTCTGAAAAAAATGGTAGTCTGTAGGGGATAGATCAGAGGAATATGGGGGGTGTGGTAAGACTTCATTGCCCAACCCGTTATTTTATTCATTGTCATGAAAACGGATAGGTCCTTTCTAGGCTGATTTTCTAATTTCGTATCTCCTGAAGAAAATTTCGTAAGCCAACGGAGGATGGTTCTTTCATTAGCACTTTCTTCACCAAACGCATGATTAATATTTCTTGTTGCCTGACCGATTTTGTACTTATAAAAAAAAAAAAAGTTCGGAAATTGCTTGTTTCCATGGCCACGGTTAAAATTATACTAAAATCTGTATGCCTACTTGAAAAAACAAACAAACACAGACAGTTTACAAAATATAACATTAACAAGTACTTTATTATAGATAGTAAATATTTTGATAGGAATCAGTAGGCAACGCTTTAATCCTATATAAAGAAAAATCGGACATTTCACGTGTGAGAACCCAATACTTTGTCTACAATTTTTATATTAGTTTTATTATAAACTACATTAATATTTATTAAAAATTAAGATGTTTTCTCTGAAGAATAATTTAACTAAGTGTTCTTATAAACCATATAATAAAAGGTTTATGTAAAAACATTTAATAGACAAACATAAAAGCCTCAAGTTCATTAGAAAAGAGTTTATAGATAGTTGAGTCTTGTGCCTCTACTAAACCTTCCAATTTAAATTCTTCTCATCCTTAATGCTCCTAAATTTGTCACAAATAAACTTATCCATAATGATCTAAAAGTCCCATATATTGCATAATTGGCCCAAACCTTCCATGATTAGCTAAATACTCATTTGAATCCACTAGCCTTCCAACCATTCGATAGAATTTTGAGACACCTGAAAAGAAAATGGCCTAAGAACCTCCTAATGTTGAACATTTATTGAAGTGCAACAAAGGGGTATTTTATTTTAAAAATGTAGAAATGTCATCGCTATCATTTGCGGTGTTTTTAAAAAATAATTTTAAATTAATCTATACCTTTCTATACTTATAATAATTTATAAATACGTTTAATTGATAGAGCAGAAAAAAATAAATGCCATAAAAGTTAAATATAAAAAACAGAAGCGGTATTAATCAGATGTTAT
This sequence comes from Euschistus heros, assembly GCA_003667255.2. Classification (NCBI taxonomy): domain Eukaryota; kingdom Metazoa; phylum Arthropoda; class Insecta; order Hemiptera; family Pentatomidae; genus Euschistus; species Euschistus heros. Next base: position 153,819 of record RCWM02001027.1, read on the forward strand.
TATTAAGTGAAAGTAATACACCAAGAAACGTGATTAAATTGCAATTTATTCACGTGATTAAATTTATGAAATGTAATTAATACCTACAGTAATAAAGAAGTACAGAAAATCAATTTTTTGTGTGGCAAATAACAATATTTTAAACTAAAAATAATAATTATAACACAATACAAAAATATTAAGTAAGACACAAACCTGTTAAATGTAAACTGAACTAAACGATGTACAATAAAAAACAAAACTTGTTATTCACTCCGATAGACAATCCCTCATCGCTTAGACTGACCATTAGTTTTACAAACTGAACTTGGGCCAAAATGCCCGTCAACAGAGACAAGAGATGTTGCCAAACATTGTTTATACATAGGAACACCTGACGTGTTGTAGCCAACACCTTTCCTCAACCGAGATTTATAACTTTGTTGTAATGACGATGGAACAATGTGAACAAGATCTCATGGAAAATATTTTTGATATACGACTGAGTCAGTTGTCAAAAACGAAAATAAATATTTCAACATTTATTAATTTAATTAAATATTCATAAATTATCTACATAAATTTCAATTTGGGCCTCACGTGAAAATTAAACGCCTCTACCTAATAGACTAATTCACGTACGATTGACTCTAAAAATCAGACAACGATTAAATACTTATATCTACTTACTAAAAATCTTATGGAATCATACATTATATATTTTCGAAACATTAAAAAAAAAAATTACATTTAAAAATTACATACTTTTCGCTCAAAAGTATTAAGAATTATAACATGTCACTAATAGAACATTGCATACAGACTTGAACATACTCCACAGGACCATATTTCAACTTAAAATAAAAAAATTATTCGACAAACTACACGGACACTACAACTAACTTAAACAAAACATGGCGACTTTGGATATGCCTGAGTCAACCCAATGAAGGCCGAAGAGGTCTCCAAAGAGAAACCTGTTAATGCCGGTCTAACATGCCAATTATATTCAGTATTAAATTACATCCGCTTATTGTCACCGTCTGAGCGACATGTAAGGATAGAAGAAACACTGAGAACACAAAACATTCTACGTAGCTGATTACGTACGATTTCAAAACAAACCCCATAACCTCTAAAATCCACTAATCTCTCAACTTGTATAAAGTTCCGAGGAATGAAAAAAATCTATAATTGTTCTAAAAATCATGGTCATTATATTAATCATTCCTCACGTTTACTGAATGCATTTCGTCACCTAACCATTAATATGCATTAAGTAATTTTTCCAAACTTTACAGGAGACAAATTAATTCATTTTGTCATTATCAACTAAATTAAACAAAATAACGGATTTACTGATTTAATTTAAAGGATAGCAAACTCTACAGCCATTCAAATCCATTGGTATCACAGCATGCTTCTCATTCCATTCCAGATAACCCTCCGAGGTGCCTGAAAAGAAGTTGGCCTCGGGACCATCTTATTAGATTATATTCAGTATTTCATCATATAGAACCTTTATAGGTGCTAACAATGGGTAGTTGCTTTAAAAAATAAGTGACGTCATTTTTATCTATGTCATCACATTTACTTGATGAATTATAATTTATATTGTATGTACGGTAGTAAATTTCAATAAATATTAAAACAAAAAAAATTTTTAAGGATGAGCTTTGGGGCTTCACTAAACCATCCAATTCATCTCGTATACAATCTTTGCAATCCATAATCTTTCGAAAAATCTCAATGCTTCTTACTTTGTCACAAACAAACTTACTTAACCATAAAGACCTTAATGTTCCATATGTTGTAAAATAAATGATCAATAAACTTCATATTTCCTCCTATCCCACTACTCAGTTGCTTCAATTCATGAAGGAAGAGACGGCTGGCATTTGGACACTCAAGCAAGAAGGGTTTATTCGAACTTTGGAGTTTGGAAGAGAGTTAAATAGAGATCACAAGGAAGAGATTTAGTTTTACTGAAACTCACTGATGGCTTTGGAATTCAAGCTTTAAGTAGAGGAAACGCTGAATGAAATAACCGAGCAAGTATTGATGTAGGAATCGTATTGTAGTTTGTTTTTCATTTTTCCTTTTCTGGAAGTTGCTAGAGCAATGTTATTTTTAAAATATATTTATCAATAAAATAGTAATATACTTTTAAAAATAAATATTTGATTTTAATTTAAATTATAAAAAAACAAAGAATTTAATTAACGAAGTAATGAATGCCAGTGTCGTTCATAGTATGTTTAATATTTTTTGTACAAGACTAAAGCGACAAGAAACTGCCCGTCGTTACAGACTACTTCAACATTTATTAGACAAACAAAGTTGCCAATTCATTACAAAAGACTCATTTACATGACTGTTATTAGACCTATTTGGACGTAGGAGTTGAGCTTTGGGGCTCTACTAAACCATCCAATTCATCTCGTATCCAATCCTTACAATCAAAAATCCTTCAAAAAATCCTAAATGCCCCTTACTATATGTGACCAGTAAACTTATCCATAAAGACCTTAATGTGCCATATGTTGCTGAGTTAGCCCAAAACTATCCTTTCATACTAAGCTCCATAACCACTCAATCCACTATTTTCTCAACTCACTTCAAACTCAATCTCCGATAATCCTCCGAGTCTAAATAGAAATTGGCCTAGAGACCTTCTAGTGTAGAATTTTTATTGAAGTGCTACTGATGAGTAGTTCTTTTAAAGTTTTGACATGTTATTGTAATCTTTATTAACAAATTTACTTGATGTAAGTATTCTAACAGTTGTAAATTTAAATAAAATAATGCAAAATAAAAAAAACTAGAGGAGAAAAAATGAGAAATCAATTTTGCCGCTGTATTTCATAAAAAACAGCCTCAGATATTTATGATTCAGCACGAATTTTAGGTAAAGTAGTTACTTAAATGTTGATATGTTTATGCCATTAGAAATTTCAATACATTAATGTACAAAAAAAAAAAATGTTCTTCAAATAATTGTCTACTTTATTATTTTATTTTAGGGGGGGGGGATAACATAAAATGAAAGAATAAAGTGAAAGAGGAAAAGAAGCGAAAAAGGAAAAAAAAAAGAAAAAGGGGAAAAAGAAAAGAAAAAAAAAATAATAATGTTATTAGTTTGTCTAGTATTAGGTAATATTAAGTAGTATATTATATAATTATAACTAAATTATAAATTACAGTGTTGTCTTTAATTGGATAGATGAGTATGCTGTGTTTATAGCAACCCAATAAAGTTGGGCAGCACTATGTTTATTGTTAATTGTTACAATAAAGCATATATCTCTCTATTATAAGATTGATACTTTGATGTAACTGAGGAGGGTAACCTATACAGACATTTTGCCTTAACCTGCGCAGAGCGCAGATCATACTATGGTTTGTTAAGAAGAATGGCTCATTTTTTAAATAAACAATGACGGAATAATTGGATATGAAGAAGTCTTGGCCGCAAGACCAAAGGAGTCTTACCGCCATCATAGTGACATTAAGATGGGAGAAAGCAGTTTAGAACAGTTGTCTTTACTTTGAAGAGAAGTATTTAATACGGTTTAAAATACTTAATCTAAAGTATATACACTACACTTTCTTCTGACTTAGTTACTTACTCACTTAGTTCATTAATTCATTTTTTTTTTAAATATTGAATTATAAATTGTATTAAAGAATACTATTTCCGTAATTATCTTTTTATAAAAAAATACTTGAAATGATAAGATATCCTTTCGACATATTTGGATCTAGTATAATTATTAAAAAAATCCTAACAAAATATTTAAAATTAATTATCCAACTTTTGAGAAGACTAACTTTTTAGAAGGGGACATGTGACACACTAGATTTCCCGAAACTTAATTAAGCTGAGCCAGAAAACTATCCAACTTAGTTTGCTAGGCCCAACTTTTTCCAAAACAAGTTCTGTATTAAGTTTGCTTTTTACTTCCAAAACTTTCACGTTAACAATAGTCCAGGTTCAGTATCTTTTCGTTAAAAAAAAAAAAAAAATTGAAACTTTTTTGTAGAATTTTTTATTTTCTTCTTAAATTTTTATTAAAAATGTTTTTACTAATGTTGCCAAAAGGTTATTGTATACCTATATTTACGTGGGTTTTGTATGTTACAGAGGATTTACACAATTCCTTTGACTGTGTGTTTATTTTTTGGATTTTTACCAATTTTAAGTTAGGAAAAAAAATACACAATAAATAGCGACAAAAAAAAGGGGAAATAAAAAATGTACTTACAAATAAAAAAAAAATTAAAATATAATCATAATAATTTTTATTTAAAAGCAATTTATATTTCACGTTATGTCTATTAATATATGTCCAGTACGTTTGTACTTTTTTCTTTTTAGTTATGTCTTGTCGAAGTCTCTTATTTTCTGTAACCGGGGTTCACGGATATTGTTGCAACGGAAAAGAATTTGTGTATCTGTAAGTGAGTTAACTGTTTTATTGACAGCAGGTTTATTATTCTCATTCATGAGTTTTGGATAGCATCTGATTTGCTACAGTTAGAGTTGCACTTATAATTCCAGACAGTAGAGGATTATTGGACGTATGACAGTATATGAAACTGTCAAGATGGATTTGTTTTTTGGAGATAGTTGAGAATGTCTATTAAAATGTGGATTCATTTTTCTAATGATGCTCGTAGCTCAATTGCATTTGTTATTAATGTGATTAAAGTTTTTTTTTTTTTAATTTTTATTGAGTAGTTATTACAATCTGCCACAAATGTGGGAAATAAGTAATATAGATGGCTTAATGATTACATTCACACATCATTTACAGCAAAAAAAAAAAAAACTAAAAAATAAAAAGTAAAAAATGGAGGGACAAAAATGGATAAAGGATAAAGGAAAAAATGGATGGAAAAAATAAAAAATAATGAGGGACGGGTCTGATCGGGGGATCTCTAGAATGGATGTAAATTGTAAATAAAGTATAATTGAATAAAGTTAGTGATTTGTCTAATTCTACGCCTAAATAGTTGATAGACTGTGCCCAAGGGATCATGGTTTCCATATATAAATATGTTCTGAGCTGTAGAAAAAACTATTCTCAATTATAACAAATACAATAAAGAATTGTATTTCATTGAAGATTTATTGAAATCATAATAAATTAAAATTAGTATAAAATTTGACGCAGGAATGTCACAGTTCCAAAACTAATTTCTTGAAAAAATGTATTAGTATCAAGAATCGATAATCCAAAGTCGATTGCAAAACTGAAGTTGAGAGAATAGTGGGTTAGGTGGATACGATAAAGATAATGCTCGAAATTAGTTGTCTAGTACACTGAATATCAATGAACTGGCAAAGCATTTAATAATTTCTAATTTTAAGTAATTCACAGGAAGATGCTCTATACATTACAAAAAAATAGTAAGAAACTAAAAAATCAATATTATAAATATGATTACCTTCAATATGGTATACAAAAATATCAACAATGCTCCACGATATCAATATTATCCCTATCAAAGTTCACGTCTATGATAAAATCAAAACATACTTTGGAAAAACAACAATTTCAGAAAATTCGCTTATCCGAAAAATCTGTAATTACAACTAAACATCACTTAAAAGATAGACACATAAAATAACAAAAATGTCCTTCCTACTTAATACTTAAAACTATACGTTGTTTTTGTAATTTAAACGTACATTTTTGTAATTTTCATTCTGTTTATATTTTTTTATATATAGATGTAAGCTATTGTGATTGATTTATTTTTTCTTTTTTTTATTTTTTATTCATTTATTTTTTTTTTATTATTAAATTATTTATTTTTGATTATTATTCTTTTTTTATATTTTTTCCTAATTTTTAGAGATAAACTTTAAATTTTAAAGCCTATTTATTATTAAATAAAATTATATTTATCATGTAGAGGATCTATACCGGAACATGAATACTTTATATAAATTGTAAAAAAATAATATAATTATATTATTTAAAAAAAAATTATATAAATTATAAATTTTAGTAAACTCTAAAACAAAATAAATGATCAATAACCTTCATATTTCCTCCTATTCCACTACTCAGTCGCTTCAATTCATGAAGGAAGAGACGGCTGACATTTGGAATCTCAAGCAAGAAGGGACTATTCGAACTTTGGAGTTTGGAAGAGAGTTAAGTAGAGATCACAAGGAAGAGATTTAGTTTTACTGAAACTCACTGATGGCTTTGGAATTCAAGCTTTAAGTAGAGGAAACGCTGAATGAAATAACAGAGCAAGTATTGATGTAGGAATCGTATTGTAGTTTGTTTTTCATTTTTCCTTTTCTGGAAGTTGCTAGAGCAATGTTATTTTTAAAATATATTTATCAATAAAATAGTAATATACTTTTCAAAATAAATATTTGATTTTAATTTCAATTATAAAAAAACAAAGAATTTGATTAACGAAGTAATGAATGCCAGTGTCGTTCATAGTATGTTTAATATTTTTTGTACAAGACTAAAACGACAAGAAACTGCCCGTCGTTACAGACTACTTCAACATTTATTAGACAAACAAAGCTGCCAATTCATTACAAAAGACTTATTTACATTACTGTTATTAGACCTATTTGGACGTAGGAGTAGAGTTTTGGGGCTCTACTAAACCATCCAATTCATCTCGTATCCAATCCTTACAATCCAAAATCCTTCGAAAAATCCTAAATGCCCCTTACTATATGTGACCAGTAAACTTATCCTTAAAGATCTTAATGTTCCATATGTTTCTGATTTAGCCCAAACCAGATACCTATCCTTCCATAGTAAGCTTTATGTACACTCCAATCCACTAGTCTCCCAACTTTCCTGCTTCCTCCTCCATTCCCGATAATCCTCCGAGGCCTGAAAAGAAGATGGCCTAGAGACTTTTTAGTGTAGATTTTATTGAAGTGCTACTAGAGAGTAGTTCTTCACAAGTTATTTACATGCCATTGTACTCACTGTCAACACATTTACTTGTTGTATATTATTCTGTACAGTTGTAAATATCAATAAATGAAAAAAAAATATATATATATTTTGTTAATCATAAGCCTCATTTACCTGTCCTAGCCTGTAATATATAGAGCACATATAGATAATAGATCCAGTCCATTAAAAATTAAAACTATTAACAAAATTACTATTCAATAGCTTATAAAAATATATATATATATATATAGCATATATGAGTATAGACATAACAAAAATAAAGCATTAAAGAATCAATAATAATGGATAAATAAATTTATAAATTTATTCTGAGTTTCGAGCCATTCCGGCATACCCGGAAACGAAGAAGTACTTAAGGCCGCGATAGAATACCAGTAATTAGAAACGATAACGCCCACATTCTTGTCCGTGCCAGACATATTTAGATCTCTCAAAATATGATTATTTTATATGTTTATATAGTGTGATTATGATAATCTATTTATTTTTTTATTATTTATTTTTTTTTATGTTTATTTTTTTCTGCTCCTTTATTATTACTATTGTTTATATTTTTATTTTATGATTTATTTTATATTAATACCCTGCATAGTTAGAGGATTTTTTTTCCTTTGAGATGCGGCTTGTAATATTTATTAAAAAATTTCAACAATAAAACAATTTAAACAAAAAATATATGGTATACAGTGGAAACTCGTTATTTCGTCACTCGATAGTTGGTCTTATTCTGTAATTAGTCAGTTTTTTTGTTTTTTTTTTCCTTTTTAATTGGCAACTATAAATAACAAAATTAAATACCTATGTAATTAATTTTTCCCCCTTGCTACTTATTTAATCTTTAAATCGGCTCATTTGGTTCGCCACTAAAAAATACGCTTATATTTATACATTTTTTAAATCATTTAATAGAAAAAAACAAACAGAACAAACACCGAGTCGATCCCTTCATCGATTGTAATAAGTAGAGACCGGATTTTTGTGCAGTAAAAAATCAAAAAACGTGCAGTAAAAAACTCAAAACATGCAAAATCGTGCAGTAAAAAAACTCAAAATATGCAAAATCGTGCAGTAAGAAATTCAAAACGTAAATCTAAAAACTTAATACATGCAACAATCCATTTATTTACACAAATATGCAAAACTTAACCAGCCTTGAATAAACTTAAGGACATTTCGACAAACGTTTCGTTTTAGAGTTAATTCAATCTGAAATACTTTAAAATTTGGGGGGAAAAAATGAGATGAAAAAAAATTGTAAATTAAAAGAAATATAAAATATCTTTATTAAAATTCCTTTTATGTAGAAACAAAATATAATTAAATTTTTATGAAAAATAAATTAGTTTTTAAAAGTTTCGTGAAAATGTACGACATTATAAATTTCAAAATATTTCTCAGTAAAATTATGCCGCCTGTCACTTAATAAAATTTTCTTTAGCAAAGAAAAGGAACGTTCTACATCTATGGACGTAACAGGACAATTTTTGTAGCGTGCGATTGTGGATGGATCCAGATTATCAGCTTCTATTTCCTTTCCGTTTGATACAATAATTTAATTTTTTAAAACAAATTTAGCCTTAGTTTTTCTCAAGGATTTACTCATATTTTGAAAATAAACATCTTCCCTTTTCATTTTCAATTCGTTTTAAGCTTTCTTCGTGAGTTTCAAACAAATATCAGCTCTGGATATTCATTGGTCCATTGTTTCAATTTTGACAATGAATGAAAAAAACACTCCCGGACGTTTTTGGCATTTTCAAAGTTGATAGTTTAAAATCTTGTTAACAACTAGCCCTTTGCGCGAAATCAGAAGTGGTGAATGAAATGGGAACCGGGAGTAAAATTTTCTCAGGAAACGTCTTAGTTCTAGGAAGTACGTCGATCCTCAAGGTTTGCCTAAATCCTCAAAAGTCCCAATTCAATACTTTCATTTAATAGTAGTGCGTCACAAATACATTTTATTTATATTAAGCGACTTTTTTACTTTCAATTTAAAGCTAATTTACCTATTTAATATAAATAATTGTTATAAATGTTGCCTAATAATCCTAAGTAAAATTTTCAAAAAAATAAATTGTTAAGTGAATAAAATTAGATGAATTTGGTTCAATTGTGCAATTTCGTGCAGTAAAACCCGAATTCGTGCAGTTAAGCTCAAAAAGTCAAATTTGTGCAATTTCGTGCAAAATAAAATTTGAGAATAAGAATCCTTAGGTTATGAATGAGATAACTGCTTGGGTCAGAGAGCGCTAAATCAAAGCGAACTAAATGTGCAATAACACAGAAATCCGGTCTCTAGTTATAAGAGATGAAAGGAAGTATGAGTGCAGTTGAAGAATTCCCGGAATCAGATAATACTGGAAAGCTCTTCCTACAAAAACATTACCATCTGGCTCAGCAACTTCTGCTCCAGGTCATAAAATGGGAAAAGTTAAGCAAGAGGTAAGCAGTTGGTTAAACATGGATAGTACGGATGTAGGATATGAAATTTTAAATGACAATGAGATTATAGAACAAGTGCTGAGTGCTCAAAATGAAGCTGGTGATGATAAATATGATAATGATGACGTTTCTAATTCTTCCACTATTCCATACAAAGAGGTAGAGGAAATGTTGACTAATTATAAGCGCATTCAGTGGTTTCGAGCAGCAATGTGAATCAGATATTTCACACCTGATGGGATGCGGCAAGTGTTAAGCTTTTTTCTTGTTTTTGTCATTTTCACTCGAGTACAGTTTGTTTAATGTTCATCTGTTCGTTTTTCCACTGAATGAATTGCAAACTATTCCAATTATACAGTTTAAAATGCTTTTATGTTACTTTGACAGTAAAATTCTGTAAATCGTCATTTCCGTTATTTCGTCACCCCCTCTCCTTCACAAATTATCGAGTTTCTAATGTATATATATTAATACGAGGGTGAATCAAATATAAACGGTAATTTTCAAAATTATATTTATTGAATAATATTATACAGAAACTATACCTTCAACATTTTTCAATGTAGTATCCTGCATTATCTACACACTTCTGCCACCGATTTGGAAGCTTGAATATTCCCTGTTCTTAAAAAGACTGAGGGCGAGTTTTTAACCATTCGCGCACGTGCTTTTCGACGTCTTCATTGTTTTCAAATCGATTATGTAAGAAGAAAGTGAAGTCATGTTGGAATACCTGGAAATGAATTGGCTGATGCAGCTGCTAAAGAGGCGAGAAATATGTTTCCGGTACCCAACTTACCAATTGTCCTCAGCGACTATCAAATATATATTCAACAGAAGTGCAAGGCTGCGTGGATTTATTATTGGAACAGGATTCCGGATAGTAACAAACTTAAAATGATTTGCCCTAATGGTCAACCATGGCCACTGCTAAACGGCTCTAAGAGGGAACAAGTGGTGATGACTAGGCTGCGCATCGGACACACAAGACTCACACACCAACACCTACTTCAAGGTACTTCACAGCCCATGTGCTCAAGGTGCCAAGTTCCTCTATCAGTAGAGCACATATTTAGTAATTGCAGTCTACACCCTACAGCTGGAACACACCCATCTTCAACAAAGACCTGGGTACAATGTTCAAAAACTATCAACCAGATATTCTGAAGTTCCTCAAGAAGTGCAGAATCTTTAATACCATTTAGATAAACAAGAAATCAGAATTTGGTGCCTCTGGCCATGTTGCAGTACACGGCACCTTAAAATAAAATAAAATAAATTCTTAGATGTTTGATCAATGTGACTTGCATCGACCTCTACAGCGATACTTGCTAATAATATGAAGTATTATTAAAGTTAGAGTTCCCACTAAAAAGGTTTCTTTAATAAAATATTTAAATGGATTAATACATTTTTGGACAATGACTATAAAAAAAAGAAAAAAACATATGAGATTTTATTTTTTGGAATTAAATAAAAGAAATCACATATAACTTCTCTATGAGAATGTTGCAAAAATTAAACAACGGATTGATACATATTACAGTACATTGCAATTTCTTTTGTCAAGTATATATATATATATATATATATATATATATATATATATATATATATATATATATATATATATATATATATTAATTAACTTGCGAGCACAGCACGTGGTAGTTTTTAACTATTGATTGCTATTTACCTATAGCCTTATTAGGTACATTTAATACAATACAATATATATTTTCTTAGCTGGCGCACACTGTCACGAGGCGTGTTCAAATAAAAGAAATATGAGGTTCAACAAAATTTTTTTTTGAGGTGTAATATAGAAATTAGGTTTTATTTATTTTTATTTATTTTATTTTATTTTAAGGTGCCGTGTACTGCAACATGGCCAGAGGCACCAAATTCTGATTTCTTGTTTATCTAAATGGTATTAAAGATTCTGCAATTCTTGAGGAACTTCAGAACATCTGGTTGATAGTTTTTTGAACATTGTACCCAGGTCTTTGTTGAAGATGGGTGGTCCAGCTGTAGGGTGTAGACTGCAATTACTAAATATGTGCTCTACTGATAGAGGAACTTGGCACCTTGAGCACATGGGCTGTGAAGTACCTTGAAGTAGGTGTTGGTGTGTGAGTCTTGTGTGTCCGATGCGCAGCCTAGTCATCACCACTTGTTCCCTCCTAGAGCCGTTTAGCAGTGGCCATGGTTGACCATTAGGGCAAATCATTTTAAGTTTGTTACTATCCGGAATCCTGTTCCAATAATAAATCCATGCAGCCTTGCACTTCTGTTGAATATATATTTGATAGTCGCTGAGGACAATTGGTAAGTTGGGTACCGGAAAACATATTTCTCGCCTCTTTAGCAGCTGCATCAGCCAATTTATTTCCATGTATTCCAACATGACTGGGTACCCAAAGAAAGTGTATTAGTTTATTAATTGTGAGTAGCTGTTTTATTATTGTGTGTGAAATTGGATTGTCAGAATGGTGTGAGTTTTGTAAGTTTTTTTAAAGCCGAAAAAGAGTCTGTACAAATTACTATTTTGTTGCTATCTAAAAATTTAACTATATCAAGCGCTAATTGGATAGCAAATAATTCACTCGAGAAAACCGAGTATAGTTCAGGAAGGCAATATCTAACTGTCGTTCCGGAAATGTTTACCGCGCAACCTGTGTCTTTTTGTTTTTCTGGAGGCATTCAGTATAAACAAAAAGGAAACATTTTATATATTTTGATTTAGACTCATAAAAAAGGTTTTGTATGGGAAATTAGGAGGGTTTTATAAAC